>JAKTRH010000142.1:0-33148 GCA_030579575.1 Sporopachydermia lactativora
TTAGTGCTCTATAAGACTCCTTCTTTCTCGCATAAAGTATACATATATGTACAAGAATTAAAGTTACGTACACCAGATTTTAACTTTTGGCTTCAAAAGTTGCTGTATTTTTGAGATCGCCGGTGTGCCCTAGCTCACGCTTAACTTAAAGTAGAGTTTGTCTGTTAGCGTGAACCAAATAACAAGAGAACAGTCGAAGAAACAGAACGGCAGAGACCGAGTCCGTCTGCTCACGAGTAAGGAATGTTCTGCTTATTCTGCAGAAGACCGAGAACGTCAAAACGGCTCGGTTGTATGCGGGGGGCACTATTTTGGAAGATCCAGGCGTCGTTTAGCGATGAGAGTTGTAGAGACCTGGTGTCGGCTGTGTGTGTATTCAACGAACACAACCATAAATGACACAGCAAATTTTCTGGTGGGTAGCAGAAGTCATTACTCAGTAATGACATATCTCTATGGTGTCTCAGGTATAGCTGATTATGCTGACAATGAACATTTTTAGGTTCCCGCAAGATTAGAGTTTTACCAAGACACACGATCCCTGACCCAGTTCCATGGATTTAACCCAATCCTGTGCAGAGGATCTAACGAAATGCGCTGTAAACATGCATCGCCTTCCTAACCAGAAGCGGCGGAGATAGGCTTTTCACGGAACGCGCGAGACCGACGAAATCTGTGTTTCCAGATTGAGATTCTGATGCGAAATAAGGACTGTAGGTTTGAAATCTCGATTTTAAGGAATGAAGGTTCAGTCCGTGGAAACAGAACTGTGTCACCCGCCACGATGAAATTAGAGATATTTGGGTTGCAAAATGTCAAGATTGATGTCTCAGTGAGTTATTATACCATATTTTGCACATCTAATTGCATATTTCACTGAGAGCTATAATTTTGCACTGCCCTGAATTAAGCGACACGTTGCATGAGGTCTCTTGCATTAGAATGCAGCTACATGCCTAATGCGGTAGATAGTGTTAGAAGATTTCTCTAAATAGATTAACACGCAAACTCTATACTGATCAACGATCAAATACCAAATAACAAGAAACTCCGTGAAGGAGAATAACTTAACTCATAACTCCTTCGAACTACGTAGAACAAGGATTTCGGCACGGGGCGTAAATACAGATTCAATATTAGCGCAAGCAAGGCCGTCAAAGAACAAGTTAGGTGATAGATGATCTATTTGTTCGCTGAAACAGATGAATGACAGTTTCGTGACTAGACTGGTGCAAGGTAGTGTGCAGAATGGAGATCATATTACCATTTTCAGCATAAATATATATATATATATATCACAACTCAAATCATCTCCATCCTTATCTGATTGAACTTCCAGCTATGCCTGGCAGCCGTTTCTTGAACAATGGTATGAAGAGAACAAAGTCCAGTATTGTTCTTGAAATCAAACTTTCCAGTCATTGTGTTTACAGCTAAAGACAGATACATGCAGCCGAACAAAATAATTCATATCGCAGATGTTGTCGTCAGACCATATAGCGGAAGGGGAGCAGCTAGACCGCTAGTTTCGGAGCAAGGTTTAACTTGCTAAAAAGAAGGTTCGAGCTTAACGTTGAACATTGCTACTTCTTTCGGATGACAGCATGCGCTAGATGCTTTGGCATATATTCCTAATTTCATTCCCTAATTTCAGTGTCTTGTAGACTCTAGAAAGATATGTAGCAATCGATCTGCCCATACAGGTTTATGATATACTCTCAAAAAGTTCACATATCCTCTATTTACGTTAGTGGGTATTTCAATTACCATCTCGCCCGCTTAAACACTCAGAGAAGGCAGGAAACATCAAGTCTCCTCTGTACTTTAAACGCAAACACGAACCTCATACGGAACGGAACGCACTAACCCATCTGATGGCTCCAAACGCGTAGAATAAAGTTGCGCTAACTACAGTCCTCAAACATTATCCGGAATCTTATTTCATCGGCTGTCCAATCGAGAAGATCAGTAACCGAGTTTCTAGTCAGATTCATACTCAGCTTCAGCCGTAACAAATGATACTAACTGAACTGATACTTTCCCCTTAGTTTTATGAGACTCTAGGAAACTTCTCACAACTTCCTGAGTCGCATAAAAGTTGTACAATTTCTTTAGTTCTCTGCGTGTATATGCCAAACCCGTAGCTGCATCGTACCTGATTTCTCTGAAGGTTCTGCCAAGCCGTGCTTCTATTTTGAACTCTAGCGCGATTGCTATCCTAAACCATACAGCAAACAGCTAGAAACCTACTTTGACCTCCTAACAGAATTGCTCGCGTCAGGAACAATCAGTTTACCGGATTTTCGGGCTTCCAGCCCGCAGAAGATGCAGGTACACAGTTTACTGACCACCAGACTTTTTAACTGATTTGGTAGTTAGAATTAGAAGAATAGGTACCAATTACAGTGGATTCCTTTCGATATTCGAAGAGTCCGAGAGAAAGGGAATGTCTGTAGTGAGACTTGTTGTATTCAAGAGCCGAAAAAAAGGTTCGAGAAGAACTAATTGTAGATGCTAGAAATGTACAATAGAAATAACTATTGAGTCAGCTATTTCTGCAGTTTCACTTTTACAGAGCAATTAAATTTTGTACTCCACCTATAAGTTGTAACCAGAACCGGATTATTCAGACGGCTCACAAGACTTGAAGAACCCCATGGCAGTGATTTCCTGTTCGATAGTCCACTATCTCTTCCGAAGGGCTCACAGCGAGAACAAAAAGACTGAACAATTTCCACTTGGAAGAGCTACAATTTTATACTGTTTACTGCCGAAAATAACAGCGCAAGCACAACAGAACGACCGCAATAAATCAACTGCTAAATAATTAAGTCACTCAGTCTTAGTTTTTTTATCCAAATGAGCTGTATTGTTTCAACGATTGCATCTACCATGCATCAGCACCGTCAACAAAACCGGCTTATATCCCTAATTTGCTGAAATATGTCTAAACCAATTCACCTTACATCATTCATCGCATCCTCTAGCAGATCATTATATCCCCGGGAAGATACAGAATCTCCGACTCAGAAGCTCAGGTGCCATCCCGCCCGAACTTCACCCAAACTCCGCCCGAACTGCAACCCGCTACCAGCACATTCACCGGATCATTGTAAACATAATTCCACTCAAATATCCATCAAAATCTCAATTAAATGGCTACCCATCCCCCACAAAACTGCTAATACAAACCGGCTTCGGCCTCAGCCATCGGGAATCCCCCGCGGAACATCGCGTCTCACCCCACGCTTTCACATGTACGCGGACCCTATCGAAGGCTGTATGTACCACAATAAACAAAATCGGTTTGTGGAAAGCATCCCCAAATTCATTTTTGTGTTTGCAACCTTGGAGCTCGGAAGCAATTAATTCCGAATTTTTAACCACAAAAACCAATTTTAACCGCCCGTTCAATAACCCCTCAATATCCCCGGTGCCCTCGAACAACCCGAAACGTTCTGTGCGGCTCTTCCACTGCAGAAAGACCTGAACAGCCTTGTTTCACGGCGGGAAGAGGGAGGTCACACGACTGGGTCTGAAAATGGGCGTAGCAGTGGTCCGACATCTGTGCCGACATTCCCGCGGGACGGGATCGATTTTGGTGATGTTTGCCGCTGTCTTGACTTTGTGTTCTGTTGTCTCGGCGTTGTCAATTGCATCTTTGAAGCATCCGTTTGCTCCTGACGCGGAACTCCAGGAACCTTTAGCTGTGGAAAAGCCGGAAATTCCCCCTTTTGAACCCTCCCGAAGCCGATATGTGCCCGCTTCTTTCGATCATCCGCGGCCCATCTACGGGAGGTTTCTCCACGTTACAGACTTCCATCCGGATCCCTACTACAAGAAGGGCACCTCTGCAGGTGAGGAATGCCACTCCGGGAAAGGCCCAGCGGGGAAATACGGGTATCCTGTTGAAGATTGTGACTCTCCGTTCACTCTGGTCGACGCTACGATCCGGTGGATCCACGAAAACCTCGCAGACTCTATAGACTTTATTGTATGGACAGGAGACAATGTGCGACACGATAATGACCGAAGATACCCGCGAACGGAATTGCGGATATTCGATTTGAATGAGATTATGGCAAACCGGTTTGTGGACCAGTTCCGTATTGACGATCCGTATATGTTTGAATTGGAGTTCCCTATCATTCCTACTATTGGTAATAATGACGTTTACCCTCACAATGTAATTGCCGAAGGTCCCACCCTTCAAACGCGTGAGTTTTACCGTATTTGGAGACATTTTGTACCTGAAGAACAGTTCCACGCGTTCCAACGTGGTATTAACTTCTTTGATGTAATTATCCCAGACAAGCTAGCTGTAATCTCACTCAATACTCTCTACTTATTCAAAGCAAATCCTCTGGTGGACAACTGTGATTCACGGAAATCCCCGGGGTACAAACTCTTTGAATGGCTCGGAACAACGCTCGACTATATGCGCAAACGCGGGATGAAAGTATGGCTTATAGGCCATGTTGTGCCCCTAACTATGACCTATGACTACTCCTGTGTACGTAAATTTGCTGTTTGGGAGCATGAATACCGTGATATCATCATCGGCAGTATCTACGGTCACCAGAACACGGATTATTTTGCTCCTTTAGACGCTGTAAAGGCGTATCGTAGTTTAGTAAAACAATTAGAGCTTCAAGGCGATGCTGAAGCAGCTGTAGCCCTTAGAGAGTATATGTATACAGAGTTTACAGGACACGAGGAGATCGAAGCGATGCAGCGTGGAGAAGACCTCAAATCTGTGTTTGAGGAGTACGAAGAGGAACTACAGCGTATGCGGCGGATACAGGAAGCACAAACAACTGATAAGTCCGTTAAAATAACGAAAATTCCAGGAAAAGTCACATATATGAACAACATACGCGAACAGTACTATGCTAAGATGAAATTCCGGCGGAATGACACTCTCGGCGAACGGTACGCCATCTCTAACGTGGGAAGCAGCATTTTGCCTACCTACTGGCCCGGAATGAGAGTATATGAATACAATACTACAGGACTGGAAGGCCTGAAAGTTACTAAACGGCAGGACTCAACCACAGGAAGATGGGATAAGTATCTCGTAGACAGCACAGGCTCAGTAGTAGCAGAGAGCACTCACCAGTTTTGGGCGGCATTTGCCGAGGAAGTAGAGAATTTATACGTAGAAGCACATGCAAATGATGACGATGAAGAAGGAGAAACAGCAGAATCACAGAAACTGAATGTTCGGATGCTAGCAGGAATTCTTAAAGGACAAAAGCCTTTTAAAGAAGACCGCTCATGGCCGACGATAATGCCTAAAGGTACCCCGCTGGGCCCGGCGTACGTTGCACAGACTTTAACCCCAATTAGGTACACACAGTACAATTGTAATCTCACGGTGTTCAACAATAAGGAAAGACCGTTTGCTTACGACGTAGAATACGTTTCAGATGCACCACCGTACAATCTGGCGGATCTCACAACTCCGAGCTACATTGAATTTGCCAAACGGCTTTCCCTGCCATTGAAACTGGAGAGAAAACTCCGTGAACTTGGAGTTGGGGTCGAAGATCCCTCGGATGAGTCAGTAGAATTGTCGGGCCAATTGTCCGCCGAGGAATTGGCGGCACTGGAACTGACAGAGGAAGAACGGCAATTTGTGATGCTGTTAGATGAGAGCGATATAGATAACGTAGAACTGGGGCCTTTAGAACTGGATACTATTGAAAAACTGAAGAAGCTCTGGAAGGTTTTCATGAATCGGGTATTTATTGGTTCAGGATTTGAAGCTGGGTTTGTTTGATGTTTGAAAGTTGGCAGTTTAGTATAGCAGAACTGCAAGAGCTGGAAGACATCGGACTCCACTGATGGGATTAGAAACTGGTTGCGAGTCAGGTATGTATAGATTTGAGCGTATACCTCCATAGTTGTACCTTAGTAGTTGTAAAAGATTTTGTCACATTTTTGGAAGGCTGGAACAAGAAAATAGAACTGTGGGTGTCTTGGAATACATTAGGAAAAAAAGGTTCGTGGATAGTATAGATTTGACATCATTTATACCTTCTTCTTGTGAGTGTTGTGGCGAAATACACCTTCAAGGAAAGGAACGTTCATATCTCCATCACATCTCAATCATATAACAGCCAGAACCTCCAATGATATCAACAACTGGGAATCCAAGCAACTGAGTAACATACAAATCCTACTAAATGCCCCGCAAAGAATCTCCTACAGCTTACAATCATTCTCCCTCACTACGATACATAGCACATCATTCCATTCTGTATGTTCACCTCATGCTTCACTCATACTTCACCCATGCTTCCTCGATACTCAAGTGTTCCACACCAAATAGATAACATCAACAACATAACTATAGCAATATATACAGGTTTCAAAGCAGGCAAATCTCACGATATTGAACTTATGTTATAGAAAATACAGTTAATACCAATATAATCCGAGTTCACCGTGCAAATACGAACGCAGTATGTTGTAAATCCGCCATTTGATCGCATAGATTCCGCCGAGTATCACTAAAAAGTCTTCCAGATACCCTGAAGAACCCCCAGTGCATTCTTCTATTCTATTGTTCTCCACATATAATAACCCCCATCTTATAAGCACTAACACAATCACTATTTACCCAGCTTTCTTCTGATAGCCTTATCTCTCTTTCTGCGCTTCTTCAGCTTATGTTTCTTCATCTTCTTCCTCCGTTTGCGCAGTACGCTGTCCAGTTCCATTACTAAATCAGATTTCTCATCTTCCAGCACAGTCACAGGTGCTACTTTCAACGGCTGCGCTGCTCGCAGCTGGAATCCTTCTAAACCAACCAGAGGGTATTCCCCAAGACTGTTGAATCCGCATTTCTCTGCATTGAATGCCGTAGCGTATCCTCGAATATTGCTGATACTCAGAACACTTCTAACTATAGGAGTAGCCCGTTGTACCAGCTGTGGACGCAAGAAACTCCTGCCGAGCTGGGAAAGATGTGCTGCCAACATGACTGTCTTTGTGGCCAATCAGGCGGATGCTCCCGGATTCCTCAAAGCCGCAGATCTCCAAGGATATTACCAGTTGCTCAATGCGTTACACGTTGATCCCCACGCTGAGCTCCTGAAGTGCTTGTTGATTAATGAAAAAGCACTTGGGTTTCCTACACCCAACAACCTGGTCCAAACGCCACAGTTACTTGGAACACCGGTGGTTGATTTTGTGCTTTTTTGCTTGCAAAAGCGGTCGGGAATTGCCGTTTGCCGAGAATTATTCACCGCTTCTCCGAGCATATCCGACGTCTCATTGCTCGACTTTTCACTTCTTCCAATTCGATTGTAGGGAAACTGGCAAAAATTTATGGTTACCCGGCCGCAGGGTTATTGATTACGTAATCTTGGATTTTATTTAATTTTCAGTGGCTCATCTGCTTGCCGTTTTCGGAAGTCTTCTACTGTGGCGCAGCATCATTATAAGTACTGGTTAACGGGGCACTCGGATGTGTAAGTAATCAATGCTTAAATTGCTGGTTTATTTCCATATATTAACTACAATGATCTTGAGGTCTGTAATTCAACTCCTATAGCTCGTCTCACTTGTATGGCGATCTCAAACTCTCACAGCATCACGTACTTGCTGCCCATCGTTCTCCGCTGATTATATCTACTACTTCGTACTCATAATATCAACATTGATGTAGCTAATATACTAAATTCTAACCAGGTCTTGAAACTGTAAACATATCAGATCTCCAGGACCCAATATGATCCCTCCTTGCCCACATCAATTTTCAAAATTCTCAATAAGTACTTCGTTCATCTGCTTTGCAAATGCAATCCCAAATGCCGGATGGTTATTCAGTGCCCCAAAGAAAGCTTCCCGCGCTTTAACCGACTCCTTATCTTGCCCATGTAGTCTCAGTTTGTTCTCAATACTTGTGGGGCAAGTATAATCCATCCAGGCATCACGGCGAATTGTAGCGTACTTCTCCAGGAGTTCTTCTCCACCCGGCTCATTCTTTCCCACAATGCGAATGAGACAGTTAGCAAGTGCTGCGCCATCAAGCAGGCCTGTAGTCAATCCCAGCCCGCCAATGGGGTTGTTAGAGTGCGCGGCGTCTCCACACAGCAGCACATGTCCTTTCTTGTAGGTTTTAGCACACCTTTGATGAGCCCAGTAAGGAGAATAGGAAACCAGGTTATATTCTGGTAAAGGACGGGGACCTGGCAGGAGTCTCTCAAACTTGGCATGAATTGTGTTTTTGATCTCTTCTTCTGGAGTATCAGCAGGCACTCCGTAAGCAATTCGCCACATATTCTCCTTCTCATCAGAAGTTCTAGCAATAACTGCCCAGTCGTTCTCATGGACTATCATATTGATTGGACCATATCCATACTCGGCGAAAGGATAGTGCACGTTGGTAGCAACAAATCGGAAATCACCCCAAGTGAAACCTTCAAAGGGGATGCCCATACTCTTTCTGACTATCGATCCAGCGCCGTCCGCTCCTACAACGTAGTCAGCACGGTAGAACTTTTCACCTTTTTTAGTTGTAGTCACTACAGTAACCGTGCCATCTTCCTCGTTTTCCACGCCTTGCACTCTTTCGCCGAATCTGATTTCAAACCCGGGATAATTGCGGGCTTTTGATAGAATCAACTCGGCCAATCTGTCCTGTCCCGTGTGGAGTCCCACACAGTTGAATTTAGATTCTCCCTTGGGGATGAGTAAAGTCTTTAATTGAGCTAGAATCTTGTCACCATCTGCTGCCGGAGTGCGGAAAATAAACCCGTCGTTGTTCACAGCAGAAATCTCTCTCAGAGGTTCTAGTAGATCCACTTTTGAAAATTCGTTCAATACAATAGGCATGTATACGATAGCGCGAGGAGACTTTGCAATTTCCTGTTCGGCTTCTAAAACCAACACGGGGACTCCTGATCTCACGAGTTTATAGGCCAGGAAGAGCCCCGTGGGACCTGCACCAGTAATTATGATTTTGCGTCGATCATACTCGGCAGGCTTAAATTCTGGGATCCGTTGGAAGGCTGTAGGCATCGTGATACTGGTGGTTTGATAAATGAATAGAATGAAGGTAGTGAGCAGCTAACAGAGTGATATGACATTTCCGGAACAAAACGGCAGGAAAAAAAACAAGAGATTTGAAGAAGTGGCAGTTTGGCTTCTAATAAATACTATTAGCAGGGTTCCTGGCAAGGAATACTATAGAGCTGATAGGTAAAACGGTGTGGAGGGTACTTGACAGAAAAGAGTTTGAATATTCCCCACATTTTAATTAAGGTTTACCTTACGGGCAAACTTTGTTAAGATGAGCAGAGACGTAAGGTTAGATTAGTGGTTGTGGAATCTGCAATTCTGCTGTTTAGGATAAGGCGACTGTTTGATAGTATTGTAGATTCAAAGCAGTTGTTTATATATAGGTTTTGAAGTGCTTGAAGAAACGTGTTTCCACCCCGCTGAATTGTCAAACAACCGGCACCCTCCACAGGGCCATGCAAAATAAACTTCCTTATGCATAAGGTTGTGCGATTTTTTATGCAGGCTCGGGGAAAGAAAAATCCTAATAGAACTAATCGAGTGGGTGTCTGACAGACAAGTGAAAGATCATTTGGGCTGGATTGAAAATGTTGTGGACTCTAATTTGATCTGAACCTGGTCTGCAATCAATCGCGACCCTATTGTTGCAGACTATTGATTTGGGAAAACTGCCTCGGCTTTGAAAACTCATTTTACTGTTCGGGGCATCATTTGAGCATGAGAGTGCAGAACATTGTTCCAAACAGGCCACAGTGGAGTCAAGTATGTGAGTAAACACACTGGTTTTGCACCAGAAGACACAGTTAGCACACTGCTTTTGGTATGGTCTTTTTTAATCAATTCAACGAGGCGTTCGACTGAGTTCATATATAGACTAGCGGCGGTGATTGATTTAGAGCTATTGAGCTGCCTGAATCGAATCAACGTATAAACCAAAACCTCTCATCTACGACTGTCATACAGGCTTACGTTTTACACCATTCCGCCGCCTTATCATCCCAAAACTGCAAAGATCCGTTATACAACGAAACCCCGGATTTCGCTGTTTAAGGTTTGGACCGTTTAACAGTGGAGATTTTTACTTTCCTAATGCGGATAATCGTCTGCAAGTTGTTAAACCTTCATCCGATCCTGCAAACTCTAATCGCACTCATCAAACTCATCCCATCGGATGCCTACTTCTCCTATTTTGTCTTATCTAACAGACAGGAGACTTGAAACTATGCTCCGATGATCAGGTTTCCTCATAGACTTCTATATTCCAAACTTCTCCTTGTCAGCGATCGCACACAGTTCAGCAGGTAACTCCTTTAAGGATTCCAAGATTGCTTGAAGACTCGGTCAGATCTACCAAATGACGCATCTATCAATCATCAAGTCCATCAAAGGCAGAAACCTCTCAACTTTTGAATTTACTTGTCAGCTTCCAGCAAGAACACCCAAATATCAATATACTCTTCACCCCATATTGTAGAAGTTCATCTGCCCTCTACCTCGATCGCAGAAAGCTACTGAAAGCTACTTACTACCCTACAACCTAACTTCACATTACTACGACAATTCAGCCTACCGCTACCCACATTCAATGCACATTTATCAAATGCTCATATACACATACATAAAGCACCGCACGCTACTTTTTCAGCTTTCTCAACTCCCACTCATAAAATACATCCCCCGAAGCCGTGTCAGATTCAAGCAATAGCCTGATAAAACAACACAATCTCTCGTTTCACCCGCTCCCATTTGTGTGGATCAAAGAAAATATACACGCCGCGTTCGCTCTGCTGTGACTGCGGAATCGGTTCATTGTTTACATCCTTCGTAAGCCACAGTTTATACTCCTTGTGGAATCGCCAATTCCGAGATACAAGCTCTCGAACTGCCAGCTCCTGCATCACATCATGCGGCATAGTATAGAATATATAAAATAAAGTCTCGTCACTAAACGCATTCAGCCTTGCTTCCTGTTGCGGAACTACATTAGGTACTTCATAGCAAGCTGGGACCCTAAATCGTGGCGCAACGTCCCCAGTTTCGGTTTCCACCCAGGGAGACGTAAACGTCCGTGATAGCGGAGTCTGCGTCGGTTGTAAATTCAACCCGATTCGGCTCAAATCGTTCCCGATAGCAAACATATTCTCACTGTTATTCTCCATCCTTACAACCCCCATAAGTCCCTGAAGACCAAACCTATCCAGCTCGTTCGCCTGGGCAGACGAAGCAGCTGTATCGCTATTTGACTGCGAATTCTGTTGAGATGCACTAGTTGTATGAGCCATTTTAGGCAGAGATTTCTGAGGGGAATGTTAGTATTAGTATTAGGACGAGTATATACGGGCAAGTAAGCAAATTGCAGTTAATGAGCAGAACAGCACAATAGAAACCGGCAAATCATACGTTAAGCATGTCAAACTGTATAGAGAGGGAAAGCACAAGCAGGTACAGGCGAAGACTACCTGGAACAACAAGGGAACTAAAATATATAAAGAATGAGGTGGGGCTCAGCAAGAATATTCTCTCTTCGCCTACAGAACTACGAATTTCTTTCTCCTTGCCTGCCATAGTAAAAAAATACAGCTTGCGGTATAAATCCCAGGCCACAGCACCAGCTACAGCAGCCCCTTAAGCCATATTGCCCGCATAACACCTACAAATCCCGTTGCTTCCCTTTCTACGAAATTTTTACGTTTTACGTTTTACGTTTTACGTTTTTACGCAACTTTCAGCCTGCTTCTCCGCACAATTTGTACGCCGAGATTGATTCCAAACCCATCAACATTGTCAAATCCCGCTTTATGCTGTTCTCACCCTTCTGCTTCTTCCCGTTCTTCTCACACTATTTACAACTTACTTTACTAGACAAAGCAGGGAAAGCGTCCGGCCCTAAATCAGGTTTGCTATTCGTCTCACCGTCTAACCCAGCTGACGTCGTCCTTGGTGACTACAAAAATGGTTAGCACGTATCCTATAGAAGATCTACTATATAGGAAAATGGATAATCTCACAATTCAAGGAACAAGGAGAATAACAATCACAATGTACAATTGCGGAGCCCATATAACCATACAGACTTCACAGCTCATCTCATAGAGCAGAACCCTCCTATCCTCTCCTATCCTCTCCTATCCTCTCCTCTAAATCCCATAATTCTATCAACTTACATTACTGTATCCCGTTTGGCTGTGACTCTGACCTAAAGCAGGGAAATCCGTGTCCAACCCAGGTAATTTCGAACTCGTATGCGTTCCTGAGATCGTTCGGTTAACACCGCTGTTCGACCCGGCTGCCTGAGCAAAAGAAGCTCCTGGCTTGCTCATTGTACGATTGAAAATAATATTCTATGTAGAAACTATGCAGAGGAAATATGTAGACTAAGTACTAGTATGAGAATGAGTAGTATAAGTATAACTATGTGTGCTGTTCGGCGCCGATATGCTGTGTGAATTGGTGGTGTGTATTATCTAGAGAAGTTTTGTTAGTGGGATTCCTGTAAAGCAGGCTGTGAGCTCGGAAGAAGGAAAGAATAGGAGGAGATTATAGGATATATCTTCCAATGTGCGTCCAATGTGCGTCCAATGTGCGTCCAATGTACTTCCAATGTATGCTTTTGAGTACTTTTACTGCACTTTTAAGCCAAATAACGACACCTAATATAACCATATAAAGCACATTTCCATCCTGGAAACCTCAGCAGCCTCCAAATAATCCATAAGCTCCTCAGTCCTCTAAAACATTCCCTCCTTCCGTTCCGCTCTCTAATCCATCTCATCAGCATCCATCTCATCTTTCATGTTCACATACTTCAACTCTCCGGCTTCCTATCATCTCATCGCCAACAGGCAGTATACTCCAGTGAATCAGCTACCTTCTCGACCTGATATATACCAAGGAAAGACCCTCTAATCCGTTGAATTTGCTCGTTAAACGATCCATCCTCTATCCATCCTTTCCATCTTTCATTCCCGTTTCACTCCCATGTTGGATTTTTGAGTGAGTGAAAGGCAAAGCTTACCCGGCTTTCCGGGCTCAGTCCGGGGTTTCCGGACAGGGAGTCCCATAGTAAACAAATTTTTCATCTCGTTAACTATGGGTGAAAGCACCCAGTGTGCTGCTTAAGTATGGGGAGAAGTGTACGGGGTAACCGGACAAATACCTTCACCTGCTTAAGCAAATATTTTGTTAACTGTGCGATCCTCGGGAGGGATGAGATGATGAATGATAGTGGGAAAATACGGGAAGAAAGAGCCTTTTGACTGGTATTATCAACTCTATTAGATCTATCAGACCCACATATCTGTACTTTCATCTGTTTTTGCCTCATTTCTCCCGTTTAGATCCCCAAGAAAACACATCTACTATGGGCATCCCCAGATTTCTACCTAATATTATCATCACAGGCACCCCAGGATGCGGGAAATCCAGCCATTCACAGCTGCTGGCCGACAGCATACCAGGAATGCAAGTGTTTTCCATCAGCAACATTGCCAAAGAACGGAAATGCTTTGACGGGTACGACGAAGTGCGCCAGTGTCATATAGTAGACGAAGACAAACTGCTAGATGCTATAGAAGATGATCTGGATAAAGGAGGTATCATCATCGACTGGCACGTCAACGAGATCTTTCCCGAGCGGCTGATCGACCTGGTCGTTGTGTTGCGAGTGGACAACGCTATCCTGTACGACAGGCTCAAGAAGAGGGACTACCCTGAGTCGAAAATCCAGGAGAATCTTGACGTGGAAATCATGGAGATTATTGCGCAAGAAGCTCGGGATGCTTACGCCCCGCATCTTGTAGTGGAGCTTACGAGCAACAATGCTGATGAGATGGAGTCGAATGTTGAGAGGATAACGCAGTGGTATGAGCAGTGGAAGAAAGATCACCCTGAGGGGGTGTTGGATGCTCGTCTTGACGCTGGAGACGATGAAGACGAGAGTGGGAGTGACGAGAGTGATGGAAACGAGGAGTCAGAGGGTAATTAGACGGATATAGTGAAATTATAGTGCATTACGGTGGATTATAGGCGAGTTGTAGTAGATTGCAGTAGATTACAGTAGGTTGTATGGAAGTTATAGTGGATTACAGTATTTTAAACGCAAGTTATGGCGGATTACAGTGAATTTTCACCTGTTACCATTTTAAGGGATCACGCTGTGATTATCAGGAACTTCCAGACCACGCAGTAAAGTATGGTATGACAAATCTTCTTCCTACGCAAAGCTCTATATGGACATATTTCTGCGTCTCATAACGATCTACACAGTAACAACTGGGAAATGAAAAGATATAAACTACGCATATATTTATCCAGACTTGACGGTACAACATAATACCAATAACGCCATATACGACTACACTTCAGTGAATTCATCTTATATATTCATCTCATATATCCATCTATCCACCACTCTAACACTCTTCAATTCTCCAGAAGAAACTCCCGTAGTTTATCCAAAGCTTTAAACCGATGACTGATTGTGTTTTTCAACTCTTTATCCATCTCCCCGTACCTACAAGATCTGTTAACACCTCTTCACAACTCTTATCTCCCCTTCTTTGCCCCTGGATCTTGCATCCTGTCTCCATCTTCAACTTACGTCTTATCAAACCCCAGGGGCTCAAATATAGGATCCCAGCCGAAATCCAGAGACCCTCGTGCAGGAACAATTCGACCCTGACAATGATGTGGTTAGCAAATCACAACACCACACTAAACCTACGATAATGATACTAAACGCTCCTCTGTTGAACCCTGAACCCCCAATATACCCACTTACCTCTGTAATTCCCTGGAAAAGCTTCACTTCCTCTCCAGGCCCAGCACAGTACCCAAAAGTGCAGATAGCCTGAGCTCCTTTATCCTCGAATCCTGCAAGCATTTTGTTCAGTCCGTCTAATCCAATGGCACCGAGAAACCATTTGCTAAAGGATGAATTGTTAGAATATTCGCCTGGTACTTCTGCTAATGCGATGTCTTTCAGTCTTACATATAAGGACCAGGGAGTCCATTCATAGCTGTGAACACTAAGCAGGTATCTTCAACAAGCACCGGTCCGTTAATCTGTAGAACTGTTAGTACAGCAGTGGAAAACGGGGTAAAAACTGGGTGGAAACTGCTTCATACTAATTTAGCAGCTGCTCTAGCTTTAGCAATTGTAACATCATTCACAGTTCCTTGAACTTCCTCTAAATCCAAGCTTCTATTGACAATCGTGTGATTTCCAACTTTGGTATCTTCTTTCCCTTGAGCCAGGATAGAAACAACTTCCTTCAGCTTGTTTTTATTGCCTGAAAGTTAGTAGGGCAATGATAGGATATCAGGGTGGGATATGAGAATAGGAGGAGAGGAGGAATATGGGATTGAGGAAATAAGGCGTGGAAAGCAATAGGAAAGGAAAGGAAGCGGAAAGTAACAGGAATGGAACAGAAATAAAATGAGGAAACTACTGATTAAACCCACCATACCGTGAGAATATACAAATCACTGTCCATCAAATACAAGGTAATTTCTTCCTATAAACCCCCCTAATACTTCATTCAGACCTCCAATTTCACTTTTTTCACTTAATTTTTCAAATTGTCTACTCAATTTACCAAAAGGAAGAACCCCCACTATAGCCAGAATCTCAATCTACCATCCTTCACCATCACCAGCCATTTTCCACAGCTTTCTGATCCCTCATTCTCTATCTTATAATATCCCACTGTCTCATATATTTCCATTGAAACTCACCAGTGACGAAAGTAATGGTGCTCATCGTAAATACTTCAACTACGGCAGTAACCAGTCTATTATTCCCTGAATTTTTATATAGAGTTGTGCAAATTTGAGATGTTTCAACTATCAACCTTCAATAGAGAATCAAACGTTCCAATAGCACCAAATTTCTACACCTTCCGCTTACCATCGGAGCTCTCAATATTCAATATTTCACTCTCGGGAAGAACCTTTTGAAATACTGCGAGATGCATGCACCTGTATGCACATGCATATGCATCATGCACCGTGCTGCACATCTTGCATGAACAATTTCGGAAATTATACGTACATGTGTTCCATATCTTCTCCGTTTTTGTTCCGCTTTTTGTTCAGCGGAACATCCGCCATGATCCAAGCGGGTCAATGCATCTCCCCACCTTACCACGAGTCCCATTCCACCCTCCGCCGCACCAGCCGGCCTGAGGACGACACAGACGCCAGCGTCGCGTCAGGATCGCCTTGTAAATCATCCATCTCCAACATCAGCACATCCGATCCGTCAAATCCAACCCACGGGCCTTCTAACGGCTCATCTAAATACGGATAGCTGTACATCTGGTTCTGCTCACGTGTCTCGTCCAGCGTCATCTTCCGTTTCCGCCGTTTCGGCACAGAGTCCTCGGCATTCGCCCTCGGAATATCCGACCACGTCATTATCGGATCAGCAGCAGTTCCAAAGAACGCAGAAACGTCTAAAGCAGGCACCACATCGGCCCGAATAGACCGCAACGCTATAAACTGCATCAGCGGCTCGTAGTCCTTCTCAAACCTGTACAAAGTCAGCCCTGTGACCCATAACAATGGGATCATTAGTACTGCTAATACAAATGCTTGCCGCAGCGCAAAAGTCCCTGCCATCGCTATTTGAAACAGCAGCAGCCCCGAACACACCCGGCGGAAAATCAGCGGCCACGCCTGGCCCGTGGAATGCCGAGGACTCTCCATAGCGTACACTAATTGATATTTATATACAAAATACCCTAAAACGAAATAGGCAAGCCCAGAGCATACAATCTTGGTGGAAAGCACCGAATACATCACTACAATCACCAGAATCAGGATATGCGGCGGCAGGACAAGCCCGAAATCAAACGGAGCCGCGATATACAGTTCCCGGTAGTCCCGAGCAGTTCGGCATCCGAGTTTCCCCATCCAGGACAGCGCTGTAGTCCCGAGCTGGAGAAGCCGGAACGGCATTAACCCGATGCCCTGCAGAAGCACCAGATCGGCATAGAACAGGGACAAATCCCGGATAGCCGCAGCCAGCAAATACGCTATCTTTGTAGAGTCTGTAAGCAGAGCTGTGTAGTTAGAAGCGGTCCCTGCCAGAGTGAATACGAAAAACAGGTTAAAAAAAGTGAAGAAATAGTTCTTGCTGACTACGGAGATCTCCTGCTCGCCGCTGGAAACGTAGCCTTGCAGTTCTGCTAGCCATTCATAGAAATACGGTACGCATACTGATAGCAATGTGAATAAATACGGGGGCAGAATACCGCAAATCAAGGTATTCGCCCATTTACTATCGGCTATAGCGTTCCCCAGCGCGGGCCAGAGCTTTTTCAATGTTTTCACGTTCAACAGAGCTGCTATAGAAGACACAGGGAAGACCCAGGCTACGGTAAATACGGCAATTACGAGTGTCACAGCGTACTGCCGGACAAAACGACTGGTCCGCGACAAACACAGACTGTCCCATTGTACGTCCTGTGGCGCGGGGGCTAATGTGGCAATCAGCTGCCCCACACGCGGATCTAAGACGGCTTGGGCCAGCATTTGGGCGGAAGCTACGGAATCCATGGTTACAAAAGCTTCTGGGACGGGCGGGAGCGGCTGAGAACGCCGAGCGGTGATTTCCTCGTCCAGAGCGGCAAGCCGCTGTGTGTAGTAGGAAATGGCGTCTATTTTCGGGCCGAAAATCCCGAGCCAGCGCCGAATAGTCGGACGGCGGTGTCCCGAGCCGCTAGTGGACGTTGAGGCTGAGGCTGAGGCTGAGCCGGAAGCGGAAGCGGCACCGGCAGCGGATGTGGCTGAAATCGCAGAAGAAGCCGATAAACCCGAAGAAGCGGCAGACACCGCGCGGTGGCGCAGCGGCAGCAGCGGGTCCGTTTCCGTTTCCGGAAGTCCCGAGGGTCCCGAAGGTCCCAAAGCGGCGCCGAAGCCCCGGGGCGTCTCGGAAACGCGGAACGCCGGATTCCATATGTTTTCATCGTCCAGGAACCTCAAATGCGGCGGATCGATGAACGGCTCGGCGGTTCTGTCGATCTCACGCGGAATAAACCGAGGCCGAACTGCTGGCAGTCCATCGGGCCGCGGGACGACATTTACGCCGAGATATTCTGCTAAATACCGTTCAAGTTTCCGCAAAACTCTGCCACGAGCCACAAACAGCTTCCGCAGCTCGGAAGCGGCCCAATCATGACACAAAGTCACAGAAGCAACTTTCCCGATCCGGAATGACTCTATATGGTCTCGGAGCACAGATTCATCCCGCAACTGCCGTGGAATGCCACTAAGACGGATCGTACGGTCTGTGATCGTCGCCTGGTTCCCCAGGTACTCCTGGCGGACTCGGATAACTGTCGTAGTTTGATTTAAAAGCAGATATATAGCTATGGCAGAGAATATGTAAACAAACAACCCGTAAGCCCAGAAGTAACCAGGGTAATTCCCGTTTTCCGGAGTAGGAGACGCGTCTGTGGCGTTCGGGCCGTCAGAGTCCAGCCGGCCAGTGAAATAAAGCCGCAAAGGCGACAGGATAAACAGAGCAGCCACAGTATAACATGTGAGAAGCTGAATAGCCATTTTAAAGAATCCAAGGAACACATAAGCGTCTAACCCGGAAAACTGCAGAACTTCTTCGTCGGAAATGCGGTAAACGACAGCCAGCCAGCCGAAAAGCGACTCGGGAAGAGCCGGGAGGTCCGGGAGATGCAGGGAACGCATAGCGTAGAATTTAGGCCATTTCCGACGCAGGCAGCAAAACGCGACTGACGATAAAACCGCAAGAACGGTAACAATGCCGAGCTGAGCACTGAAAACGCGCACAGACTGCCGGCGCGGGTCCAAATCGGGGATCATGGGATTGTGATCCATAGCGGGGTTCTGTGGGGCATCGGCGGGGAAGTGCGGGGAACCAGGAGCGGAAGCGGGAGCCGAAGAGGAAAGCCAGGATAAGGGGGAAAACGCAGTGAATACGCGGAACGGAAGGCTTTGGGCGGGCAGAAACGCACTTTGAGACAGTCAGGACCTATTTGGGTGATTCTAGAAGCTGTTTAGAGTGGTAGAAACGCGGGTATAGCGGGTTTTCGGCGTGCTGCTGCTGTCGATGGTGTTTTTCGGCTGCGTTTATACGTGCCGGCCCGAGGCGGGAGGAGATGCGATGTTGCCGGAGCGAGAATGGAGGGGAGAAGAGGGTAAAAGAGGGGGAAAGGAAAGGTGAAACAGAGGGTAAACTAGAAGTATTTAATACAATTTTATACACATTTATCCACATTTATCCACATTTATCCACATTTATCCCTTAATTTAGTCACTCAAACAGCAATTTACTCCCCCCATACTTCTCTCATTTTTTCACCCTCCGCAGCCATTGATTCCCAGTTTCCGATCACGTCATCCACAAACTCTACCCTGCGTCTCCCTCCATATTCCAGACCCTCTCCCTCTCCCAGACTCTCCATCCCTTTCCTTCCAGACCCTCAGAGGGACTGTGCCTCCCCACTCAAAAATTTTTCATATCACATCAGCATTTCTCCATTTCTACTACTCATTCAGCGCCTTTAAACCTGCGCCCCACGCTGGAATCCCACCTATCAGCTCCCTACAACGTATCCACAGCACTCTACACTCGCCTATACCCCACCCTGCACACCCCACACATCGCCCCGCCCCGCGGAGCACCAGTAATCCCGCTATATACTCCGTCTGGCATAGAAATTCGCTATACAAATTTCACTATCACTATCACTATTCTCTATACATTATACACTACTAACCATGCCTGACGCCTACGTTGTCATTCACATCTCCACCACGTGCGACGAGCACGGCGTATACGTCACCAAAGACTCGGCAGAGACCATTGAAATCGCCTGGATCGTCCTGGACGCGCAGACCCTCGAGGAAACCCACGCTGACTCAGTGCTGGTCAGACCTGTGAATACCCCGATAACCCCGCTATGCACTTCGCTCACTACGCTGTCCTGGGAACACGTGCGCTCGGCAGGATCGTTCCGAGACGCGATCTCCACGCTGGAAACGCTCGTAGCAACGCGTCTCCCTGGTAAAGATTTCGTGTTTGTCACTCTTACCGCTTGGGATCTACGCGTTCAACTGCCCCGAGAAGCCCGCGACAAAGCCGTGCGACTCCCGCCTTTCCTCCAGCATCCCCGCGCGTTTGAACTGAAAACGGAGTTCCGCAAATGGCAGTCCCACCACCCTGACACGCTGTCGTATAACTGCTCCTCCCTGTCGAATATATGCGCTGCGCTGCACGTTGATGCTGTACAGTCCTGTGCCCCTATCAAACACAATCTGCCTGTGCATCTCCAGTCGCTGGCTACGCCGACTCCGCGCAGAGCTATGGAAGAAGCCGTCACGCTGGCACGTGTGCTGAAAGCCCTGGTCCGCAATTGTACCCCGGAAGACCGTCAAGACGTGTTTGTTCACCCTTTAGACGCACAAGCCGATTTCCGAGCTTTCCTAGCCGAACGGTCCAAAGTGCTGCATATGGCAAACCTCCCGCACGACACTACGCAGTCTGAGCTGGAATCCTGGTTTACACAGTACGGCGGACGCCCTGTAGCGTTTTGGACTCTGAAAACGCCGGATTCGCATAAATCTTTAGGCGTAGGATTTGCCGTATTTGCATCTCATGAAGAAGCAACAGAATCGCTGGCTATGAACGGCAGAGCACTCAACGACAGAGCTATCGAAGTGGCGCCTTCCTCGGCCCGCGTTTTGGACAGAGCGCACGAGATTCTCGCGCCTTTCCCGCCGTCTAAGAACCGTCCTCGGCCTGGGGACTGGACGTGCCCTTCCTGTGGGTTTTCTAATTTCCAGCGGCGGACGGCCTGTTTCCGGTGTTCCTTCCCTGCGGTTTCGGCGCAGGCAGTGCAGGATTCGCTGTATGGCGCTGCAGGGCAGCCAGGGTCTGCAGGAAGTGCTGCGGCAGGGTCTGCGGGTCCTGCAGGGTTCTCACACTATCATCGGACGTCTGTTCCGTTCCGAGCGGGAGACTGGAAGTGTGGCAACGAGGGCTGTGCGTATCACAACTTTGCTAAGAACGTGTGCTGTCTGAGGTGTGGCGCAGCCAGGCCGCAGATGGCGGGTCATCCGCATGGACATGCGGGTCATCACTCTATGCCTATGCAGATGCATGGGCGGCAGCCTGTGGCGCAGTCGGTGGCGCAGCCTGTGGCGCAGTCAGGACAGCCACAGTCTTTTGGCCCCGGTGGCGGACTGCATTTATACGATAAAGACGATGTACATTCTTTAACTTCCAAACTAGGAAGTGTGGCGATAGATGAGCATCCAAGCGTTTCAGCTTGAGTTCATATAATCATAGAATAGGGAAGGTTATGGGAGGTTTAATGAGGGGAAGACTAATGAGGCTTGGGAGTTGGATGTTGTAAGTATGTATAAGAGGGTTTCACTGCTATATGGCTGTAGGCTGCACGTTGATGCTGTACAGTCCTGTGCCCCTATCAAACACAATCTGCCTGTGCATCTCCAGTCGCTGGCTACGCCGACTCCGCGCAGAGCTATGGAAGAAGCCGTCACGCTGGCACGTGTGCTGAAAGCCCTGGTCCGCAATTGTACCCCGGAAGACCGTCAAGACGTGTTTGTTCACCCTTTAGACGCACAAGCCGATTTCCGAGCTTTCCTAGCCGAACGGTCCAAAGTGCTGCATATGGCAAACCTCCCGCACGACACTACGCAGTCTGAGCTGGAATCCTGGTTTACACAGTACGGCGGACGCCCTGTAGCGTTTTGGACTCTGAAAACGCCGGATTCGCATAAATCTTTAGGCGTAGGATTTGCCGTATTTGCATCTCATGAAGAAGCAACAGAATCGCTGGCTATGAACGGCAGAGCACTCAACGACAGAGCTATCGAAGTGGCGCCTTCCTCGGCCCGCGTTTTGGACAGAGCGCACGAGATTCTCGCGCCTTTCCCGCCGTCTAAGAACCGTCCTCGGCCTGGGGACTGGACGTGCCCTTCCTGTGGGTTTTCTAATTTCCAGCGGCGGACGGCCTGTTTCCGGTGTTCCTTCCCTGCGGTTTCGGCGCAGGCAGTGCAGGATTCGCTGTATGGCGCTGCAGGGCAGCCAGGGTCTGCAGGAAGTGCTGCGGCAGGGTCTGCGGGTCCTGCAGGGTTCTCACACTATCATCGGACGTCTGTTCCGTTCCGAGCGGGAGACTGGAAGTGTGGCAACGAGGGCTGTGCGTATCACAACTTTGCTAAGAACGTGTGCTGTCTGAGGTGTGGCGCAGCCAGGCCGCAGATGGCGGGTCATCCGCATGGACATGCGGGTCATCACTCTATGCCTATGCAGATGCATGGGCGGCAGCCTGTGGCGCAGTCGGTGGCGCAGCCTGTGGCGCAGTCAGGACAGCCACAGTCTTTTGGCCCCGGTGGCGGACTGCATTTATACGATAAAGACGATGTACATTCTTTAACTTCCAAACTAGGAAGTGTGGCGATAGATGAGCATCCAAGCGTTTCAGCTTGAGTTCATATAATCATAGAATAGGGAAGGTTATGGGAGGTTTAATGAGGGGAAGACTAATGAGGCTTGGGAGTTGGATGTTGTAAGTATGTATAAGAGGGTTTCACTGCTATATGGCTGTAGGCTGGTGGGAGTAGGAAGAAATGGGGATGAGGAGAGACTGTAAGCTGGAAAATATATGAGAGCTATGAAGGAGAACGTAAAAATAAGACAAATATGGGGAAAAATATATGGAAAAGTGGAAATAGGACGGAGAAGCGGTAGAATGAGACACTTTGCTAGTAGTTAGAGGGTAGAATGAGTAGGAATGAGAATAAAAGACGCAAATATCATAATCCAATAGTAGTGATGGTTTTTAATTGTCTATAGAGGATTCTGGGCCAATAGAGATGAAGAGTGGCATTCAGCTGAGTGTTCCAAGTAGATAATCTGGGCTGGAGGTTTGCCTGGCAGTAAGTGGACTGCTTAGTTGCAGTTTTACAGGTTCTGAAGGTTTCAAACTTTGGAACTGGGAGGCTGGAAAGGATGAAAGGATGAAAGGAGGAAAGGAGGAAAGGGTGAGACGTTCTTTACAAGAGTAGGTGAATTGGTTCAGACATTTCAGTATCTCTTATTGTTTTAGATAATACAGGATGCCAGATTCAGAGTGAGATCAGAAATGAATTAAAGACAACAGAAGAGACTGAAGATTAAAATAGGAAGAAAACTCTTGAATGAAATGCTAATGTTGGAGTATCTATTTTATACTGGAGTTTTTCTCTATTGATAATTGTATCAATGGACCTAGCAGTATGTCGTATCTCGGGTAGTTTTAGAGTGTTGTGATCCCGAGAAATACGTCTGCTGTAGCGTTTTGAACTTCTATGTCTTACTTGTAGTACCCTTCTTCGTTCTAATTTTCCCATGGCCGTTACATTTGGGTATTTTTCTGTTTTCCTGGTTTCTGTTTTCGGCTTGAGCCCAGAATAGATGCTCAATTGTTGCTTTTTCAACTCACCTGGTAGTAATAGAACGCCAAATAATGAATAATCTAAGTATATTTTATCCAGTCTCAAGAAGAATTATTCATTTCAATAAGTTTCACTCATTCGTTAAGCCTTCCATCTAATATCACACGAACGTTCCATTTTCTTTTATTCCTCTTCATACTTCTGAACTTTCCGAACCAAATTCTGATATGTCTCTTATGTATTCTGCGTTTTCTCGAGTTTTACCTTATTCACCGTTCTTACCTCTTTTCTTCCCTCTTTCTCTTCCTTTTTTTTACTGTTTCCTCCTTTCGCTCATTTTCATCTTGTTTTCTTCCTAGCATTCTTCGTCTTTCCCTCTCAACTCTTCCTTTTTCGGCCTCTTTTCCTGATATATATTTTCTTTGCTTTCCCCTCCTTTCTTATCTCTCTTATCTCTCATCTTCTCCTTCTTCTCCCACCTTCTCTTCTTGCCTACGCCCTGTTGAATATTCAGTCCATTATAATACACCTAATTCCTACACTAAAACTCCTCGAGCATCCAAAACTCTCTCCACTTCACTCACAAACCGCGGGAAAGTCTTGCGACCTTTCAAACAGCTGAACTCTGCTCGACTACCACCGGCAACATCAGTAACTTTCACTACAAATTGCGTAGATCGTAACTTCAACTCATTATCCCGCGTAATACTGCCTCGGATCTCCCTAGCGAGCATATCAGTACTTATATGCACAGCAGGCCAAGCCTGGAGAGACGATGAAATAGTATACAACAGTGGTTGAGCTTCAAGTCTTGAATTCAGGGTTATCGGATGCTTCTTGGACTCAGACGAGGCAATGATCTTCTGGAACCATGAAAGTTTAGCCTCCGATGGGTTATTTGTAGTGCTTGGACCTGCGGATTTCCTCTTCAGAGCAAATATAGATCTCCGTTTGTTGTTGTCTACGGTTTGCAGCGGAGTTCGGGACGGCGGAATCGGAGGCGCTGGTCGAGCCGGGGCGGAGGGAGCAGCGGAAGCGGAAGCTGAGGCAGAAGCCGAAGCAGAAGCTGCGGAAGCCGAAGCGGAACCAGGAGCCCGACGAGCTGGCGGAACAGGCGGAGGGCGCATACCCGAATCTCGGCGTCCAGCGGGCGAAGCAGCCGCTGCAGACACAGAGGATTGGGAATTATCTCGGAAGACGGAAATCCGTTTCCCAGCTGCGCCACCTACTGAGCCTCCCGTTGAGACACCAGGTACGCCGAAAGCCGAAGTCAAAGGATTTTCAGCCCCAGCCACAAACTGGTCCGATTCTGATACAATCCCAAGACCAATCAGCTTTTCGTTCCCTGCCATAGACATCCGCTGCGCCACAGACCTCCTCTCGGCATCCGAACCAGCCAGCACCTTATCCGACTCCTCAGCCACAAGTAGTCCGCTACCTCTTGGTGGTTTATTCTCCTTGTCACTGTTCAGACTGCTCGGAGGTCGGCTCAGTTCAGGCAAAGTCCCGACGTCAAGCCGGAAATCGGTATCGATTACCCGGGAAAGCCGAGCGGAATTCAATCCAAAATGATCTTCCATATCCCGTTCAAGCATTGAGGCAAAAGCGGCATTCTCCGATGCATCGTCGGCTTCTTCAAAAATTCGTTCCAGCCTTCCGTCATCGGCAGACCGGAGCGGCTTTTCCGATGAATCTGTTGCTTCTTGTGTCTGCGTATCTTTCGGGGCAATCTCCGGTGTTTCCCGCAATGCGGCATTCAGGATTTCCTGTGGCAGTGGCGCCGAAACATATCGCCGTTTCGGGTCCAAAGACCGTCTCGGCGGTTCTGCCGTCCCGCTACGGGCCGTCAGCGGTTCCGAAACGACCCTGGCAGACCGCAATTCCGCGACAGAGTTGTCGGATGCTAAAATCGACCCGAAAACTGAATCACACATTTGCTCAAACTGCCGAGGATCCACCAAATCGGTAAACTCCCAATCCGCGTCGGAACTTGCATTTTTAACTGCGCCTCCGGCTCCTCCAACTTCAGCCACCTCTACAGGCCGTTTCGGGATCATCAGCGACGACCGACGCGACCCTGGAGGCCCCGAAGACCCTGTGGCGGCCCGAGCCAACCCGTTGGCCATATCGCGGGAACTGAATTCCTTCCAGAGCAGTTCGCGGGGCAGTGGAGGCGGAGAGGATAGAATAAACTGCCGCCCTGCTGTCTGAGACCCGGCATTGGAGAGTTGAGATTTCATACTACAAGTGCGGCGCAAAGTCGCGTCGGAAGCCACAGAGTGAACAGAACGGTTCCGTTTCTTGATTTGACTAAAGGAAACTCCGCGTTTATGAGAGGAGGAAGCCGGGATCCCAATTTTACCCCCACGGGATCGCCGAGTCGGGGTGTGGCCGCCAGACGCTGAGGCTGAAGTTGTGGCTGAGGTAGTGGCTGAAGAGCCAGAAGTAGATCCTTCAACTGTGCTGTTTCTCGGGCCTCGCGGAGCTTTCGGGGCCGGTTTCGGTCCAGCAGTAGCAGCTTCCACTTGATGATCCTGGCGATACTTCAACAGCAGACAGTAGAAAGTTTTCTCGGCATTCGGCTCCGGAGAAAGTAGTCTCTTAGTTATGGCTTCCAGCGGCTCGCCGTGCCACAGAGTTTGTAGGTTTCGGAGTATTTCGCCGTCGATTTCCTCCGCCGAAGCCACAGGAGCTCGGAGCATCTCGGCAGGCAGCGGGTCATCACTGGCTGAGCCAGAAAAGTTCACGTCATCTTCAGATTCGTATTTCTTCAACAGCGGATGAGCCCATATTTGATCCATAGTGATTCTCTCCTTCGGATCCACCTGGAGCATCCGCCTAATCAAATCCTTGGCTTCAGGCGACAACCCAGCAGGCATGGCAAACCTCCCAGTTTGCACTTTCAACAGTAACTGTCGAATATTGTCATCGTCAAAGGGTAAATGGCCTGTTAACAGGGCAAACAGTATGATACCACAGGACCAGATATCCGACGGAGCTCCGTGATAGTTTTTCCCGGAAACAATCTCTGGAGAAGCGTAATGAGGAGAACCGCAGGAAGTTTCCAACATTTTACCCGACTGTTCTAAAGCTGCCATGCCAAAATCGGCTATTTTGATATTCCGATCTTTGTCAAGGAGCAAATTCTCCGGCTTCAAATCCCGATGACAGATATTAAACCGGTGACAGTAAGCCACCCCTGAGATAATCTGCCGGAAGTACCCGACAGATTCGCTTTCTTCAAGCTTCCCGTTTTTCAGCAAGTAGTCAAACAGCTCTCCGCCTTCTATATACTCCAGAACAAGGTATAATTCTCCGCGGTTCTCCCACACGTCGTAAAGAGCCATCACATTAGGATGGTTGATCAGTTTCATGATGATAATCTCTCGTTCGATACCGTAGGGGAGTGCTGTGGAGTCTGCTTGATCACCATGAGTGAAAGTGCTTTTAGGGACAATTTTAACGGCTGCTAGCTGACCTGTGGCTGCGTGTTTCGCCAGACGCACTCGGCCTGTGGATCCTTTCCCGAGGGTTCTCCCTAATTTCCAAGGGCCAATGTGGTTTTTATTGCGGCGACGGGCTAAAGAGTTTGTAGCGACGGAAGCCGTGGAGAGTCGCTTAGCTTCTGTGCCCGAAGTGTCGGAAGTCGGGCGGGAAGCTCCGGCTGGGAAAAACTCCGGCGGGGTCCCGCTGTGGGTCCCGGGAACTCCCGGAGCTGGGGATTGCGGCACATGGGCTGCGGGCCGAGACGGAGGCCGAGAGGGCATAGCGGGGTCGGCTGTGACTCTGGAGTGGCGCCCGGACGGGTAGGAAAGAAATCGGCCGAGGAAATTAAAGAGGGAGGACGGAAGTCTGGAATTGGACGTTTAAAACGCGGGAAAATGAGAATATTCAGCAAGCAGCGGACTCACGGGGAAGCGAATGACAAAGGAATGACACGGAGTGCTGAGCTGAGCTGATTGAGTATCAAGGCGAGGTAAAGCTGAGAGAAGGGAAAACACAGAAACCAGACAGTCAACCAGGCGTACTGGAGATGAAGGAAGAAGCAGTGGCAGAAGCTGAGGTTGAGGTTGAGAGCAGAAAGCGTAGAGGATACAGGCTTAGGAGGAATATTCCCAAAGAGGGTTCCAGTATTTCACCTCAGATACCTGTGATTCCCTGTTTTGGTAGCGATAGTGCGAAAAGGATATGGAATTGGCCGAAGTGAGCGAAGCAGCGCGGGTTGCTGTGCTTCCGGCAGGTCGCGAGCGTGATTGAATGCCTCTTCTTTCGAACTATTTGATCTTTTCTTTGCCTCGAAGATTGGAAAATTCCAATCTTGGCTTAAAATGGAACGCGTCAGGGACGCGTCGGCCGAATTTGGAAATACGCGTTTGACCCGTCGAGGAAGCGATGGAGCGATGAAAGTGGGTTACGCACGGGTTGAGTGACGGGAATTGGGAGGCCTGCGGCCAGATCGATGTGGAACGGCGATTGCTATAGAAGAGCAGCGGGTTCGGTTTGAGTGGTGCGTGCTATTCGTGTTTAGACTGCCGTTGGAGAACGGCGAGACTGGTATGGATTGGTGATTATGTGATCAAATATGAATATTAACCAGAAGTACAGCCTGTATTTGGATGGGCAAACTTGTGAGAAAACCTTCAAATAGGTGTTGTATCTGCACTGGTGAAATAGGCAGCAAAGATCCAGGTGTTTCTTTCCGATCTTGGGGTTTGTATGCTGTAGCCGGCGGAGTAATAAGCGAATATCGGGCATGGATTGAAAACCCTAATTTCATATCACGTAATCCATGTATCTGTCAAAAGGTTCTGCAGATTCGTGCAGGCACCTGCATCGCTCTTGCAGGGAAAATGCCGGCTTATCGGAATTCGGTGAGACGGGAGTGAAATGCGTGTGGATGACTCGATATTAGTGCTTTTCTGGTGTCGTAGTGGTCTCCAATTACCTCAAAACCCCTATTTTTAGCTACTATTCTGCAATAATATACCTAAATTCCCCCGAAATCCCTATAATATACTGGCAACTTTTGCTTGGAAACTTCCTCACGCTTACACCCACCAAGTCCACCACCAGGATTCTCTGGCCAGCTCCTCGCACCACCAATCCACTCCCACCGTATTCTCTTACTATATTCTTTCAATGCATCATAATCACACCATAATTTCCCCACTAAATGCCCTCACTTCCACTTCTCCCCTCCTCCCTCCATCCTCTTCTCCCTCCATCCTCTCTTCCCCACCCCCACTTCACGTCTCCTTCCCTATCCTCCGCTCACGTAATCAAAAACACCTGCCTATTTTAGATGACTTCACCGCCACGGCGATTGCGGGTGAGGCGATTTGGAGGCGAAAAGCAGCGAAGGAAGAACCTAAAGAAATACCCCGCGGGAATTATAATCACTTTTCTATAATTGAATTGAATGTCATCTACTCCGTTGTTCCTGCTATCCTTGTTGCTCAAATTTCCTTTATATTCCCGCTTAAACTGCATTTGTCTGGCTGCTGCATACTTTCTGCTGGTATAAACGTTCACTCCTGGGTTTCTCTCTGATCCAACTGTTCTTTTGAAACGGTTAGGGGAGTTTTATTTGCTATTTGTTTCCGGCATTCACTGCAAACTGGCAGGTCTCTCAGCTGATTAGGAGGTTTCTTCCTTTGGTATTCCTTTGATATTTCCTTTAATATTTCCTTCTTATTTACCTGATTTACTCAGCCTATAACTACTATACCTCCTACTATACCTCTTACAATTCCTCCTAATCATCTATCTAATCATCTACTATGATGTCCTCTTGGAAATTCACAAAGAGTGAGTTCGGTTTGTATTTCCCCGCTGCGCCGCGCAAAGCAATTTCCGCTTTCTCTATATTCTATTCTATTCTATTCTATTCACTTATATAAATACAACTGCTAACTTCTTAACAGAGCTGAAAGAGACGCATCTATCGTCTCCATTCAAATCCAGCAAATCTGCCGAACCCGTCAACGATGACGCCGCTTCCGACCGCAGCGCCGCTCCTTCCAACGGCTCTTCCGCCCCAGAAACCGCTCAAAACTCCGCGCCAACCCCAGCTGACCGATGCGAGTCTTCCGCCACCCGCAAAACGATAACTCGGAGTGGCGCAGCAACCCCAGTAGGTTCCGAAGTGGCTCCGTCAGATCCACAAACGGAAAATCCTTCTAAATCCTCCGACAGCCAATCTGTGTGCTCCGCCGCTTCCGAAGCCACAGCAGCGGAACCGCCGCAGCAAATTGTACAAACAATTCGGCCCGGTTTACTCATTCTCAAGATTTACAACGCTACAAAGCTGCAATTGCCGTTCAAGCCAGTGGTAAATTCCAATTCCGCTTTTGCCAAGATGATTTCCGGCTCCTCGCTAGCACAGAACGCCAAACCGCTGGACGAACCCCACGATACAGCAACAGCTGAACCAGAATCTCTGGAACCAGCCCAGATCCCTGCTGTTATAACCATCCCATCTTCCGGTACCAAACATTCACTTGTATACGCTGTTATTGAATTTGATAAAACCGTAGTCGTAGCAGAAGCCGTAGGCGGCACTGTAGAGTCGCCAGTGTTTTCAACGGCTTTCTCCTTTGATATATCCCGCGTAGAATCGCTCTCGGTACAGACTTTTGCCTGTATCCCAATGTCGCTGTACCCTCGTACCGAGATTAACCAGTACATTGCGGCAGGGAAGAAACCCCCGGATGTGTTCCTCGGAGCGGTGAAACTCACGCCGGAGATCCCGTCGGCTGGGAAAGTATCGACGAGCGGGGGCCCATTGAGATTGCACAATCATGAATGGTTCGCGCTGGGTCCTGAACAGCAGAGCTCCGCACGGATATGTTTAACAGTAGATTATCAGCCGAATAAGGGGAAATCGTTGACTATAGATGACTTTGTACTGCTGAAAGTCATTGGTAAGGGTTCATTCGGTAAAGTGATGCAAGTTAAAAAGAAGGATACGCAGCAGATTTACGCTATGAAGACTCTACGTAAAGCTCATATAGTTTCCCGGTCTGAAGTGACGCATACGCTGGCAGAACGGACAGTGCTGGCGCGGATTAACAATCCTTTCATTGTACCGTTGAAATTTTCATTCCAGTCCCCTGAAAAGCTGTATTTGGTCCTGACGTTCATTAATGGCGGAGAGCTTTTCCATCATTTACAGCGAGAAGGGCGTTTTGACTTGAACAGAGCGAGATTTTACACGGCAGAGCTGCTGTGCGCACTGGAATGTTTGCACGAGTATAACGTGATTTACCGAGATTTGAAACCTGAGAATATATTGCTGGATTATATGGGGCACATTGCTCTGTGTGATTTCGGCCTCTGTAAGCTGAATATGAAAGACGAGGAGAAAACTAACACGTTCTGCGGTACTCCAGAGTACCTGGCACCCGAGCTGCTGCTGTCGCAAGGGTACACGAAAGTTGTAGACTGGTGGACTCTGGGTGTTCTCTTGTATGAGATGTTAGTAGGATTACCACCGTTTTACGATGAAAACGTGGATACTATGTATAAGAAGATCTTGCAGGAGCCTCTGAGGTTCCCTGATTCGATGGACAAAGATGCTAAGTCTATTCTTACTGGGCTGTTGAATCGTGATCCAAAACATCGTCTAGGTGTTAATGGAGCGAAGGAAATCAAGGCGCATCCGTTCTTTAGAGCAATTGACTGGAATCGGTTGATGCAGAAGGGTTATACGCCGCCTTTCAAGCCTCCAGTGGCTGGGGCATTGGATACGAGTAATTTCGATATCGAATTCACAAGTGAGGCACCAGCTGACTCGGTAGTAGACGATTTCTTGTCTGAAAGTGTGCAGAAACAGTTTGGTGGTTGGACGTATATCGGGAGTGAGAAGAAAATCAACGAGGCAATTCAGAATGCTGATTAGATTACAGAGAAAGACAATAAATAAATATATTGAACGTCAATGATGATGGGTATGTAGACTGAGGATCGTATAGGTATTCGCTGTGGTGTATGCGAACCAGCTCATTGATTCCTTATGGCAGGTTTGAGCTTCCAGCAGTTAACTTCCAGGTACCAATGGAGTAACAGCCTTCGTTTTCCCTTTTTTTCCTTCTTTTTCCTTCTTTTTCCTTCTTTTTTCTTCTTATCCAGGTATCAATCGAATAGCAGCCTTTTTTCTCCCTTTATTCCGTCATTTCTCTCGTATAATTCTGATTTTCCATCTCATCTCATCGCATATGATCGACACATTGCATCTCACTTCGTCTTCCTCATATTCCGCTTACGTCATCCATAATGAACCTCGCGTCTCACTCTCCTCCTCTTACCCTGCCGCATCAAATCGGCCAAAAGTAAACAGACGGGATCGGGCTCGGAAGATCCCGAGATGATTGAACATCGGAACTTTCTCGGGCCGATAGAAGCTCAGCCGGCGCCGCTTGTTCCGAGCCGATACCGCAATTACGTACTTATCGAACTCCTGTAAACACAAACCCACAAAAATGACTACCGAGTCCCGGAAAGAACTCCTTGCTTGGCTCAATGAAACCCTGAATCTGAATTATCAGAAAGTAGATGAGTGCGGAACCGGCGCGGCTTACTGCCAGCTGTTTGATTCCATCTACTGTGACGTGCCGATGGCCCGCGTGAAGTTCGACGCGTCTAATGAGTACCACTACGTGAATAATTTCAAGATTCTTCAGTCAGCTTTCGCTAAACACGGTATAACGAAGCAAATACCAGTAGAAAGGCTTGTGAAATGCCGATTCCAGGATAATTTGGAGTTCCTGCAGTGGATGCGGAAATACTGGCTCGAACACAAAGACTCTACTGTCTACGACCCGAACAAAAGACGCCGAGGAGGCCCCGTTTCTCGTACAACAAGCTCAGCTAGCCATACTCAACCCCGAACCGCTCCTACGCGTTCAGTATCTTCTACGTCACATGACAGCGTCAGGACAAGCAGTGTGGGGACTTTCAATAAGCGGGTATCGTCGGCTGGCACTGTGAATTCTGCTGCGTTACAGGCTGCTCAAGCAAAAGTGAGACAGTTAGAAACAGAGAAAGAAGAACTGAATGTGTTGTCTGAGAATCTGGAAACTGAGAGAAATTTCTATTTTAATAAACTGCGTGAGATTGAAGTACTCCTGCAGAATCTCACAGACGAAGCCGCGACGCGGCAGCAATCGTCAGGTGTTGCTGTGCCTTTAGCAGAGCTCATATCTACAGATGATATAGTAAAGCAAGTACAAGAGATTCTCTATTCTACGGAGGAAGGTTTCCAGTTGCCTGTTGATGAGGACGAAGTGATGGGTGGGGGTTATGAGCAGGCAGTTATTGCTGATGAGGAGACATTCTGAGAGGAGATTTGTTGATACCCGGTTTGAATTACATATGAATAGAAGATGAGCGTCGTTTAGGGGATATAGGAAAAAAAGTAGAAGCAGTGAGATGAATAGAAATGATTGGTACTGGAAGAATGGAGGAAGAGACAAGTGAGAAAGATTTGTGGGGGTATGAAGGGACAACTGAAGAGTTTTCGTTTGTAGGATTGTAGGAAGGGAAAGATAGAAGGATAAGAGGAAGAGGAAGAGGAAGAGGAAGAGGAAGAGGAAGAGGAAGAGGAAGAGGAAGAGGAAGAGGAAGAGGAAGAGGAAGAGGAAGAGGAAGAGGAAGAGGAAGAGGAAGAGGAAGAGGA
>JAKTRH010000143.1:0-32554 GCA_030579575.1 Sporopachydermia lactativora
TGAGCTATTTAGATAGAGGGAGCGTTCCTGTGTGTTCCTCCCTGATGAATACATCCCAGTTTATACCTAGATCTTCCACCCGTAAGATTCTGGCTCCCCTCAAAGGACCAGAACCCTTACAAAGTCATTTCAAAATTGCTTAACCTACTATGCCTGACGGTTTTATGCAGCTTCTTGCATTTTCATGCATATGAATCATAGATTTCTACAAAATGTGGGGTGTGCTTTAGTTGACATATGCAGTGGGTACTTCGGAATTGTATGATCAACGTATATTGTAAATATATTCAGTGTCTTACTTTGATAATACCAGCTCTCAATTATATATTGCGTCTGTTTTTAACCTTTCAAGGTCGTGTCAAGTCGACATTTTGGAGAAGAGAGTCATCTCGAGGAAATGAGCTGGTTCTGGCCTTCAAACGCCATATGGGCGAGTTGGCAGTCCAAAAAAACTAGGAAGCTCTCCATGAGACAATAGATCAACTTCACCTACTTATTGACATTTGAAAATACTAACAATACTATCATTTGCCTGTCATTATCGCTTTTCTCGCCCACCTCTGCAGGCCTTGCCTCAATCATACATAACTATGCATATTTCAAACACATGTAAAGTCCTCGAAGAATTGAAATTTACAGGAATCTCTCGAAGCTACCAAATATACGTTATATCTAGCAGAATTATCAGCAATCGGGCTTATATCGAAGGAAAACAAGTGTCAATCGGAACTAATGCTCTTTACTATAGCACTAAAACTGAGATATGTCCGACCAGAAGCGGCGAAAAGTTGAGGAAGACAGCCGGGAAAGGAAAGCACAGATTGATCCTAAGACTGATCTGAAGGATGAATGGGATACTTTTGAACGGGAAATTGAATCGCTATCACACAAAAATGTCGCATATACAACTCAGGATGTAGTGGTAGAGGCTGCGCCCACTGTATTTGCAGATGGTGAAGAAACTGCTCCTGAGAGCACAGAGCAGGCAGATACGTCGGCTGGGAAGGAAGATGACCGGAAGTACGAGATAGAATCCGCGAAAGCGAGGATATACGAGGAAATTCAGAAGCAGAAAAAACTGTACGATAAAGTGGACACGCTGAAGAAGGCAATCAAAGAGCGACAATACAAAACGGTGCTCTTCCATATAGCTGACAGTGAACAGAAGGAAGAACGCGAAGTGGACTCTTTCCTACCCGAAGAAGCTCATCCTGATTCTAAATCTATAGAGCATACCGACTCAGACTCAGAATCAGAAGAGCCGAACCAAAAACCAAGCAAAAAACCTGCCGTATTTGACGATTGGGACTGAATCATCTTTGACGTATGAACTATGGACCACCTACTACTGTCTGAGGGAACCTGTTCACGTCATTACACGCCTCCTTCATACCAAAGTTCAAACTCACAATACATAGCATAAACGGGTCTACTTATAGACCCAATTAATTACTCATTTAACCCCTCCAGTCACATCATAACTCACAATACACTAACCACCCGCCCTTTCAGCTGTTCAGACCGGGCATCGGCCTGAACTTCAGGTCTCACCGTGAATATGCAAATGACTGCACCTTTTAAGCATCACGCGAATTCCCCTCTCAAGGTGAAAATCGATAAACCCAGGAGATGACTGTAATATTACGGACTGATTGATAGCACTTTTTATTTCACTTTTTATTTCAATATATCCTTTCACTTCTAATAAAACTATACATTATTGGCCCCAGAATTAGGCTAAGAACTCTCCTCTGTGTCCAATAACACCAGCCATCTGAATTTCACTGTGCTGTTCTTATCTGTATACTATCAATCTGTCAAAGATGCTCTTGTCGAAAATCCTTTGCGTTGCGGCTGCCGCAGTTGCCATCCATGCTGAAGATATCCAGATGCCTATCGGGGAAAAGAAAGGGCCCTTATCTGTGTGTGACCTTGACAGCGAACATATGCTTGCGATCAACGTTCTAGACCTGTCACCGAACCCTCCAATGAAGGGGGAAGATCTGCATATTTCATTAGAAGCTGAATTAGCTGGAGATATCGACCCCGGTTCTTACCTTGAAGTTGAAGTTCGTTATGGCTTTATAACTCTGCTTAAGACTTCGCTGGATCTGTGCGAACAAACCTCTTCTGTAGACAAAGAAGAGCTGAGCTGTCCTATCAATGCTGGTTATAAAAATCTAGTTCGGAGCATCAGTATCCCTAATGAAGTTCCTCCTGGTAAATATTCAGTGAAAGCTCGGGCTTACACACCTGATAAGAAACTGATTACTTGCTTAGAAGGCGGGATTGCTTTTTAGATGGGTTTTAGTACAAGTGGGTAGGATATGAGGTTAACGGTATTGGGAAGGTAGACAATGGAAGAGGCAGATATTTAGTTTATGTATACCAATTGATTGGAAATAGTTATAGTTATAATCTTTGTCACATGCTGTAACTGACTGGAAGGATATTCACTGTATTGTGCAGCTTGGTGGTATATTGCTGTATTATAGCTTTTACAGTTACTGCGGCTTAAGAGAGTAGTCTCTCAACAAACTATATAACTGTATAATCTAATAAATATGTTATAGGGAAAAATATCTAGACCTAGAATGTATACTTTAAACGACAATATACGCTGTCAAATGTTTCAACTATTGAGTTACCTACTGGAAAACAACCAGTTGTTTCCTTCCTCCGAATCCCTTCATAGCTTTAGAAAGAGCATCTTTAGCGACCTGGAGGTTATCCCCAGGATTGCCATTCAGTTTGAATACGTTTTCCTCTACAGGCACATCTTTGAATTTCCCAGTTTTGATCAGTTGGAGAATTTCATTGATGTTTTCCTGTTTTGCAGCAGGATTCTGCTTCGTGAACTCCGTAAGCCAGTACCCGTGACAAGTAATATTCTTGAAAATAAATAGAGAAGTAGGCAGCGTTATAGGCTTTTTAGACATTCCACCATATGTGACAAAATGGCCGCTATGAGTCAATTTTCTAGCAATATCCGTTGCAGATTTCCCACCTACACAGTTCAGCGCAAGCTTGAGTTCCCCGCTTGAGCCTTCTGCCTTCGAATCCTTCAGCCACTGCTTAATGGTATTACTAAAATTACGATCACTCGATTCTTCTTCGGTAATTACTTTCGTAGCTCCTAGATCGTACAGCTCCTGCTTCAACTCTTCCAGGTTTTCCCTTGATCTGACTACAGAAATGGAATTATAACCAAATATCTTACCCAGCTGAATAGCAGCTCGTCCCACGCCAGAGTTCCCACCGTTTTGAATAAACCAGTCGCCAGGTTTCAGCTCTACAAAGGACTTGAGCATCTGATACGCAGTACAAGGATTAACAGACACAGTCGCCCCAGCACTTACAGATATATCTTTCACTTGATCAGGGACTTTAGTAGTGTTAATCTTGATAATATCCTCCTGGGTAGTCAAAGCATGTGACCGCCAAGTTCCAAAGTTAGGAAGCTTAGGAAGAACCCAGTCACCTTCAGTAAATTCAGACACATTCGAGCCAGTAGCAATAACCTTGAACAGTCCTTCATTGCCAGGTACCGCAGCAGGTGCCGAAGTACCGAGATCCTGGGTCATTGGAGGTCTTGAAGGGTAAACGCCTTCTATCTGATTGATATCAGCAGGATTAATAGGGAAAGCCAATCCTTGAATTACCACTTCATCAGGTTTCAGATTCTTCTGATCGATTTCAAAAGTATGAATGTCCAATACATCCTGTGGAACTCCGTAGTCTGAATACACCAAAGTCTGAGCAGTGAGGCTGCGAGCTTGAACGCGGGTAACACCTCGGCAGGGGATCACATTTAGAGTGTTCAAACGGGCAAAATGCTTCAATCCAATCATTATTGAGTTATTTATTCAGTAGAAGAGCTGTATTGTTAGTCAAATCTGCTTTCAATTCACACTTATAAGGCACTGTCATACTTTCTCGGTTGTTATATACGTGAAGAATTGTTCTAGCAAGTAATCAGTGAGTCAATTGACCTATCAGATGGTGGTTTCACTATTCCTGGGCACCTTTTAGAAGCATAGAAGGAAATATCGTATTTTCAGCATGATTTCATACTTGTAAGGTATTTAACAATGGTAATCGGATTTAGTTGATTGTCCGGGAAGTAGGAAGGCGATGCGGGGTACATCGGGTACACCGGAAACTATGCTTGGAGCATGTCATCATCGTTTCCGAAACAATTTTAACCCATTTATCGATTACACTATCAACATATACTGCCTGTGTAACTGCTATACTGGACATCAAGCTACCACTATGCTATCATCTCCGCTTTCCACCAATGTGCGAATAACCCAGAAGATATATTATATGATCAGGAATAGAAGAGCAGAGTATTCGCTGGAAGAACAGGAAGAAATCCCCGTTATTCAGCACAGTTTATGAGAACCTTGGGGAATACAACTAGGGTTTCCGGGAATTTGAAGTTCTGCTACAGCGAATATCGGAATTTATATCTACAGGGGAAGTCTGTTTGAAGGAGTTTTATTGCTATAAGCTCGCCACTATATCTACTACCAATAATGTCAGCCCATAATCGAGCAGTTTTCAGCTCTTACAGGAATATTCTGCGAGCTACGCGAATAGCGTTTCAAGGCGACATTCCAACGCTCCAGTCTGCACGAGCGGCGATCAAAAGCGGGCTGTACGATGGCCGAAATCTCTCAGTTACTGAAGACGCTGAAGAGATTGGCGACAGACTGAAGCATTTAGAGGATGTAGCACAGTTTCTGAAGTCTAATATTGTACAGGGCCAGAAAGTGGATGAGAAGGAGAATAAATACAGTAAGTTGGCAGAGTTATGCGTTGTAATATGAGCGTAGTATGATTGGAGGCTCCTGACTTTCTACTAACACACTTAACAGGACTGAAAATTCACGAATATACTGAGCTGGGAGATAACGATAGTATTAAGAAGGGTAGTCCTGGTTCTGGGTGCTGTTCAGGGCAGTAGGCGGTGATTTACTGGTCCATATTTTTGTCTGTTGGCGCCTTGGAGCAGGTTTGAGCTCTCTGCGTTACAGCTATGTACATATATCTAGCATTTTTTTAATATAATGTAATGTATCTTGTGTTGTAAGGCTTGGAATCTGTCCATTAGTTTGATTGATTTATCAGATTTCTCAGATTATGCGGTGGAAATTTCGTTTAGCCTGATCAACTGGTATCTGGAAAATCTTTTTCAGTATTTTCTGGAACTCAAGGCGTAAGGCGTTGAGTTTATTGTCAGGGCTGGCAGAGATCCGAAAGATAGAACAAAGTGGAGAATACTGTAACCGGTTATACTGTGAATTTCATTTCCCACACCAATCGGCTTCTAAAATTCACACCGTTCACCCATTATGCCCAGGGTAACCGGCAGCGCCAAGAATCAAACATTTGCTGACTGCAGCTGTACAGCAGGGCAGATAGGGTAGTGTAGGGGTTGAACAGAATAGCGATAAATCTGCTCACATCCCGCTGAGCTGTGGTAATCCCCCGGGAATAGATAGCGTTCGTTTGAACCGTCGATAAGCTTCAGTTCCTTCTCATAGCATCGCCAGATCACCCAGAGTAGCGAGCAAAGTAGTCCCTGCAGAAATTATCTCCGCGGATCATACAAACTTACAATATGCAGGTCGCAGGCCCTGCAGGGACTTCTATTACCGACCATCAAGGTCAGATTGTCTACCTTGAAGGATCGCAGGGTGAATTTTCCCATTGTTCGTTCGGTTCGGTTTAAGCTTCGTTTGCACGGCTGAATACGTGCATGAACCTGCATGAAGAAGGCCCTGGACCTCAACTCAATTTTGATGATACAACAGAGAGCTGTAATAAGAGATGAGTACAATAGCGTAGAACAATAGTCTTAGATCAATCTACGGTATCAAAATTTAGCTAAGATTTGTCTCAGAATATGTTTTCTGTTGATAGTGAACTATTTGCTGTGTATATCCTATAGTACACGCAACCTCACTCCTGCAACGCGGATGCACACTTCTGCAGGATCTTGAACCTTGCATTGTTCGGCCTCGGCCTCAGCCGAATCCTGGGGCCGACAGGCCTGTCGGTGCTCACTGGAATCCTCGTCAGAATATTCCTCGGGGCAGAAGGAACTGATCACCTCAAAGGTTATAGTAGGCAAATAATCGAGCCAAGAAATCCACTTATACGGCGAACAGTGAAATTTTGTTTTCAACGTTCGGCCAATAAGGTTTATTTGCTCACAGCATTTTTTTTCAGTATAAGGAAAGCTTGAGCGGACTGCTTGAAAGATTGAAAAGATATAAAAGGAACCCCAGTCTTACTTCACGACTTCTGGGAGCTTTCTTTCTTCTACTTATTCCCTGCAAGATTTTTTGGGTACACAAGCAGCCTTCTCACGCCATTGAATTCTTTCACTTACGCACCTCACGTTCACTATGTTGCAACTCCAACTTCAGGCTCTCGGAAGCATTCTGCTTGCCACATCTGCCTTGGCGCATTTCAACGTCTTCACCCCTGGGGACCGTGGCAACACGCACGACACTCAGACTGAGGCACCATGCGGTGGAATCGACAGAGTTGTTCTGCCTCGATTCCTGTTCAACCCCGACGGGACCCCAATTGGTATCTCTAACTCCCACGATCACGCTCATGCCACTATCTCTATCTGCACGAAGGATGAGTGCCTGACAAACGACGATTTCGATACTCTTTTGCTTCCTGAGATTCATATCTCTGGTGCTGGCAACTTCTGCATCCCTGATGTGCCTTTGCCTGACAGCTTAGCTGTCGGCTCCAATGCTACTATCCAGGTGGCCATGTCTGCTCACGACGGATATCTGTACAACTGCATTGACATTACTGCCTCTGATAAGGGTGCCACGTCTGCTAAGTCCTGCTCTAACTCTACTGGTGTGTCTGCTCATTTTGTTGAGTCCAGTGGGAACTCCACTGACCATGACCATGATCATACTGATGATGATGATGAGGATTCTGAGACTGATCATGACCATGATCACACCGACCACGACGATGACGACGACGACCATGACCACTCTTCCGAGAACTTTGCCAATGTTCTTGGATGCTCCAGCGGGCTGGTAGCTGGACTGGTCGCTGTCGCTGCTGTTCTTATGTAGTTATAAAGTATAGAACTGTGAAATAAAATTATTGGCTGTAGAATGCTGGATCATGACGAGTGGTAGGCAGATTTATTGAGTGATCTGAGAAGCCGAATTGCGAGATGTTCGGCTTTCGGTCAGTGCGATGTGATCTTCAGGAAAAATGTTCACGGCGCACTTGACCGAAGTTCCATATAGTAATTAGCCTCTTTAAATCGAATACACTATAATTCACCATGAAATATCTAATTCATCCCAACTGGGAGCAAGTAAGCCCAATTACACCCTCTACTCGAACCTCAATCACCTTGAACTTTTCCCCAGACTACTTACTAACACCGAGTTCGATGCTTGCGATAAACTCGGATCTTCCATAAACCTTAATATAAAGTTGACGCTCTCTTCCGAATTAATTACCAACCTGCATTTTAACAAACAGATCACATAATCATTTACAACACACCTTTATCGATTACATAAACACAAACACACATAGATTACATAAACACATAATCATATCTCCATCAAACGCAACAACCCCAATAACTCCTTATTCATCTACCCTACTGCTAGCTCGCCCCCAACGCTGATCCTCAAGATACCTCTTTTCCTGCTATCCATTTCTCCTATCCCACTACTGGACTTCTCAATTGTCGTATCTACTACCCCTGTCAGCTCTGGAGAAGCACTTTAAACACAGATCAGCTAACTTAAGCAATGAGTGCCAAATTTCAGCTTCGCTGCACACTTAGAGGTCACGAACAGGATGTGAAGGCCCTTGCCTTCCCTACGCCCCAGAGAATCGTCTCAGCCTCTCGAGACGGGACCGTTCGACTATGGGATTTGTCGCCTGACACGTCTGACTGGACAGGCGCTGTGAACCGTCAGGCTACGGGGTTTGTCAATGCCGTATGCGTGGTGAGAGCCGATGGCCTTGAATACATCGCATCAGGGGGCCAAGATTGTATGATAACGCTGACTCCGTTGGCCAACGAGCTTATGGAGCCGGCTTTCTATCTCAGTGGCCACTCAGCAAACGTGTGCGCCCTCGTTTCCAAAGGATCTATGATTGCTAGCGGCAGCTGGGACTGTACAGCTCGTATTTGGGAAATGGATAAACTGAAGTACACATTAGAAGGCCACACAGCCAGCGTATGGGCTGTGCAGATCTTAGCGGAAGACAAGTTTCTCACCGGGTCAGCGGACGGTAGTATCAGGCTATGGCAGGGTTCTAAAACCGTACAGATATTCACAGGTCATACACAGCCAGTTCGGGGGCTCTGTTTGCTACCAGGCGGGGAATCCTTTGCCAGTTGCTCTAACGACGGGACAGTGAAGCTTTGGGACCTCACAGGGACTCTGCTGGCGACTCTCACGGGCCACGACAGCTTTGTCTACAGCGTGAGCTGTTTACACACTGGGGAGATCATCAGCAGTGGTGAAGACAGATCTGTGCGGATATGGCAGAATAATGAGTGTATACAGGCTATCACTCTCCCCTGTGTATCTGTATGGGCCACTGCAGCCTGTTATAATGGCGATATAGCTGTAGGCGGTAGCGACAGTACTGTGCGGGTGTTCACTAGGGATACGGAGCGGGTAGCTAGCCAGGATGTGCTGAAAGAGTTTGAAGAGCAGAATGCGAGTTACGCCGTGCTGAGCGATACCGGCGGGATTGACAAATCGAAGCTCAGTGGTCCCGAGGGGTTGCAGAGCCCTGGGACGAAGGAAGGGGAAGTGAAAATGATTGTCAACAGCGCAGGCATCGTGGAAGCTCATCAGTGGACTTACGGGGCCTGGGTGAAGATTGGAGACGTCACGTCTGCTGCTGGTTCAGACAAGAAAGTGGAATTTGAGGGCAAACGCTACGACTACGTTTTTGACGTGGATATCAAAGACGACGCACCCCCATTGAAGTTGCCGTTTAACGTGACAGACAACCCCTATGAAGTAGCAGAGAAGTTCCTACTGCGGCACGACCTGCCAGCGTCATACAAGGAAGACGTTGTGCGGTTTCTGGTGTCGAATACTGGAGCTGTGAACGTTTCTAATACTGCTGACAACTCTGCGTACGAGTCTCAGAGCACTGGTGCTACTACGGCTCCAGCAGAGACAGGAGAGTCAGCACAGGCTGCTGGAAGTGAGAGGAAACAGGCTGCGCCCGGCAAAAAGGTGTCACTGAAGGTTCTGCCGCAAATGACGTATCTGCTGTTTGACTCGTATTCTCCTGAGACTTTAAAAAAGGGGCTCACCAAGCTCAACGCCAAAGAGGAAGCTCAGCTCACTCATGCTGACATCGACTCTGCTATAAGCTATGTAGAAGAGGGAACACCGGAGGCAGCTGCTTCATTAATGGAGTACATTACTAAAATTGTCGTGAACTGGGCTCCAGACAGGAAAGTGATTGGATTAGATTTGCTGAGGATAGCAGTTCTCAAGCTTGAGAGTGCGCCAGCGAATTTCATGCTTCTGCTTACACAACCAGGGATTATCGACGGGACGGTTCCGAATAATTTCATGATGATGGCACGTGTGCTGGCGAATTTGTTTACATCATCTTGGGGTATTGGCGTAGTCAATCGGGAGAGTTTTGTTAGTTTTGTGTTTGATATCCTTGACGATGTCATGACTGTGTTGAGCCAGAACGAGAAGGTGAATACAGCGCTGGCTACATTGCTGCTGAACTATGTGGTTGATGCTAAGATCATTCGGTCTGAAGCTCTTGCTACCCGCTGTTTGAACGTTATTCGCGATAACGGAAGTAAGATGTGTGATAGTGCTCCTGAAACATGCTATAGATTGCTTTTTGTTTACGGTACGGCTTTGGCGTCGTTTCCGGCCTTGGTGGACACTTACAGAAGCGTCAATTGGAAGTCGTGGATTAGCCAGTCAGAGCTGGCTGAACCACGCTTTAAAACAGTTATCGCGGATATTGAGGCTTTGCTCGGGAATTGAATCAAGGATTCGCACTAAAGATACAAGTAATTGCTGAAAGTACAGGGTAATTGTCATTCCTGAGGTGACCCGTTGACCGAGGAAACACTCAGGAATGTGCCTATTTAATAGTTTACCCATCGGCTAACCTTCTAATCTATTTCCTTTAACTTATTCAGCTCGCCAGTATCTCATCTCATCACTTACACATGACGTCTCATCTCGCGACAAACACCTCGAGTCTCATCTCATATCACTCCCATCCCAGTTCCTGCGTTCCCGCTGCTGAGTCTCTACGAATAAACCGTTTTCTACCATTATATACCTGCCATTTAAACAGCAATTTATACATCACTCCTATTAAGCAAGCACATTTTATTTAACCTAAATAGTCGAAGAATTGCGGGTGAACTGCGCATCTGTCATGGACAGGATTCGTCTGCGAAGCATGGGGGCACTGGTGATGGGACACCCTCCTCAGCTTCCGCGACGCATAAGTCTCACTTACAGAAGTCTTCGGGTCGATTAAAATAATTATATACTACTTATACAGGGTGTTCTCGTCACCTTACTTGCTAAAAATACTATTTCCCGTAGACTCCAGGTGTTCTTGACAACCCAGATGGCCTGTACGATAGCACAAGTATCCATACTCTGATCATGGCGGAGTCTCACGTCACTTTTGATCCTCTCCAGCAGGAGCTGGAAGAGATTGTACCAAAACACCACCACCAGAGTGCTTCAAAGAAGAAAGTCTTTCTGGTTGTTATTTCCTTCCTGATCTCCCTTGTTTCCTTCATTGGTCAGACGGAGCTAGCTGCCCAGCTCTCAGCTACTCACAATTACCACGAACCTTTCCTCTTGATGTACCTCACTCATTCAAGCTGGATTATCCTATTCCCTGGCCAGGTACTAATTGTGGCGACCTACAAGTGGCTGAAGCAAATGCTGCGCCACCGGTGGAGCCGCGGCGCGTCAGGAGGGTATTCAGCCGTCGGGGCTCCGACAACGCCTGTTCGGAAGCCAGGATTCTCTGCTGCAGTGTACCGGCAGCTTCAACAGGTTTATTCCACAGCTGAGATCACTATGGTGCACAATTTGAAAGCCCACAGAGACAGCTGGCTGCTGTTTCCTCGGGTTCCGCACCCAGAACGGGCTATGGCCTTTGGACATGGACACGCTCATCATATATCTCCTTGGTGGTATATTTGGCGATCTGCCATGCTGCTGTGCGTTGTGCTGACAGTTGGCGCGTCTACATGGTATGTTGCGGTGAATTTAACTACTGCGGGTGATCTCACTGCTATCTACAATACTTCGTGCTTTTTTGCCTACCTTTTTTCATTGAAAATGCTTGACGAGAAGTTCAGTTGGGAGAAAATCTCAAGCGTTATTATAGCTATAACGGGTATTTTCATTGTAGCATACTCGAAATCTGATCCGAGTGTTAAAGAGTATAAATACAGAATGGAGGGTAACGCTCTCATAGCAGTTGGAGCTGTTTTGTACGGCCTGTATGAGGTATTATATAAGAAACTATCTTGCCCGCCTGCTCACTTAGTGTCAGCTAAACGGCAAGCTACTTTCTCCAATTTCAACGCTTCCCTCCTTGGGTTGGCCACATTGTGTCTCATGACAGTGGGACTCATTTTGGCCGAATTATGTGGATTCCACGTTTTCCGATTCCCCACAGAACGGCAAGCATGGGTTCTCCTGAGTACCTCTGTGCTGTGTAATGTATTGTTCTGTGCGTCTTTCTTGATTTTGACTTCTCTGACTTCGCCTGTCTACTCCAGCGTCAGTTCCCTAGTGAGTATCTTCGGTGTCGGAGTAGTTGAGTGGGTTGGATTCGGCAATAAGATGTCATGGTCACAGATTTTTGGTTATTTTCTTGTCATTGTCAGCTTCGGCGTTCTGAGCTATGCTAGTAGAGCTGAGATTCAAGAAGAGGAAGAGGAGGAAGAAGAGGAGACAGATGATTAGGTTGGATATAAATGTGAAATGAAATACACCTTTTGATACACTGTATGCTCACGTCAATAGAGCAGCGTGAGATTGTAGTATAATACTCATATAGCAGACGATTCTACCGAGATATCACTGCTGCTGGTGTTTCCAGTGTGGAAAATGCTGTCAGAACGTTGAAATTCCGTTCCAAGTAGACATTTTTCCAACATCCCATCCATCACCTGTTCAAGAAGCCAGAACTGGACAATTGGAAATCACTGTAGATGACAGTAATTGACTATAGAAGATTGTAGACGACTGTAGACGATTGTAGAACCCATCTTGAAGCATCCATTTGAACAGATCATTACCACCTTCAAATCAGCCCGGTTGTCTAAACGGGGTTCAGTTGAAACTCGATGGCATTGGCGCGGAAGTAGTAGATCTCCCAATACCCAGAACAACCAGCGAGCTACTCATAATACAGTTTCGAGCCAAAAGGCTAATTAAGCTGAAAACACCTTTCTTCACGTTCAATTTTCACACACCGTCAACGAACGCCTACTTTCTCTTTGGCCGTTCCAAAGGATACAGCGTGTCCAGCACCTTTCAGCCCCACATGTGTCTTTTCATCCTAGTACATATTCATAAGAACGAATCAGAGCTTTCTAACCTCAAGCTCGTCATACTATCGACACCCATATCCTACTGAGATATACAGGTTCAGCCATTTCATTTCGTTCATTACTATCAGTCATCATCATCTTCCCCATCATTCTCCAACTCGTACTCCTCATCATCTTCATCTTCTTCGTAGATCTGCGGTAGCACAAACTCATCTCTTGCGCTATACTCTTCCACATCCCTGGCTTCTTGAAACTCCCCCTCAGCAGCTATAGACCTTTTCAGAATGTTCTTGCTGATACCCAAATCCCGAGAGAGACCCATTCGGTAGACTTTCTGCGGAAGAACAAACAGAGGGTTCCGTTTCCTGATTTTTTTCTTAGCCGTGCGCACCTGCGGCCCGACGTTTGAATGGTCAAACACTGAGTAGTACTTCCCTGTATCCAGGGACTCCTCCTCTGGGTCCTCTACATCATGACAGATAGCAATCAAATCTCTTTTCCCCACTGCTAGAAAGATAGGCAAACAAGCACTAGAACTGAACAGAGTGTCTATCTTATGTGAACTCAGCGCAGTCCACGTCCCATAAACCACGTCAAACATTGTCAGATCAAAGCTACCCGAAGAGTTTCCCTCAGTATCGACTTCCAGCTTCAGATCCAACACAAAGCCCCGATCGTAGTCGACAACATACAGCGATTTGTAGTTTGCAAAAGGTACCTGTTTAACCACTTTCCCGATATCCATATGCAGCGCAGTGTTACTCAGAATTGATTCGTTCAAATCGTCTAAATCGACCCAGTAAACAACAGAAGCCGTGCCGCCAATCCGCACAGAGGACGTCTGACCGTTCCGAGCAAAAGCAGGGATCGCTTCTTTGAATTCTCCAAATACATACAGCCTGTTCCGCGGAGATATGACTATGGAATGTTTGTATCCTCCTAGAAACTCAGTCGACAGACAAGTCCACTCCCTTTTCTCCAAATCCAGCCGCCACAGATCTTTCAGCAGATGCCGCGAGTCGCTGCTCGAGCCGTACACGCTGATTCCTCCGGAAACATAGAAACTCTTCCGATCAGGCGACAAACACGAAGCGTGCGCATACCGCTCAGGAGGCACTGGAGACCGCGCAGTCAGCGGGAAAGCCGACCAGACTTTCCGCGTCGTATGGTAAACTACGAGGCTCGTCAGATGTGCTGGAAGAGTGCGATTCATCTGTGGTTGCACTCCACCGTACACAAGCAGTCTGTGACGACCGATGAACACTGCAGTGTGATCTTTACGGAAGACGTTCCCCTCGCCAGTGTAGGCGTGCATCACCCCAGACATGAGGTTCACAGACAGGAGTTTCTGTACTCTGCTGGCTACCAAATCGCTGGCGTCGTAGATATACAAATGCTTTGCCGACGGTGAGCAGGTAGCAGTACAGTATTTGCCTACTATAGGGATGAGGACTCTTTCCGAGTTTGAGTTGACTATGTCTATATTTGCAATCTCCTGCGCAGTGGATTCTTCTGTGGTGGTTTCTGTAGTAACGAGTTTCCGGAAGGCTTCTGTATCGTTGTAGTTCACAGGTTTCCGCAATCTGGCTGACCGACGTCGTTTACCTCTGCCGTAGTCTGATTCGTACTCTAAATCGACTTCCAGCTGGCCTGTGATGGAATGCTTTTTCCGTAAGGAACGGCTGCCTGCGTTTTCTAAGTTCCCATTGGCTTCTTCAGAAGAGGATGTGCCGTTCTTGGCCGAGGATTCGTCAATTCGCACATCTTCATAAGATTTACCACCTCGGAGGTTCAGGGGGTCTTCAACGATTTCAATATGTCCATCGTCCTCTTCTTCCACCGGCCATTGGAATTCTTCGTCAAGCAGCTGTGTGAGAAGAGCGCCAAAGTCTTCGTCGTTCTCCTCGTCGATGCTCATCATAAATTATTCGTTCCTCCCTCTTGCATGATGAGTCTGCAACTCTGATTTGGTCAGTGGGTATGCCAGGCTGTGAATACCGTCAGACTGCGGGTTTCAGCTCAAACAATTAGCAATCAACTGGATAGCAAGATATGTCATTACAAAGCTTACAATCTGTCTGGCTGCAAAGTCATTGAGAATTTCAGCAATTAGATTCACATCTAAACACGACTTTATCACACCCGGTTTGCTCGTTTCGTCGCTCAGGACGGGACGCGAGGGGTGCGGGGAGGAGACGCAGCGTGCAAGGAGATGCATGCTGAGGTGAGATTTGATGTGCAGAGGGAGATGCCAAGTGGGGGTGTGGGGAAGGGAAAAGCGGGAGAAGAGAGACGGATTGGAGGTGAGAAAAGACAGAGAAGGGCTGGATGGACGTTGTGAGATGAATTTTGCTATTGTGGGCGTCGGAAGTCGACTCTAGAAATGTATGGAAGAGATGGGTACAGTGAATTGGGTTGTTTGAGTAGTTGGTTTTAGGAGGAAAGAGGAATGACTGACAAGGAGAACCCAGCAGATATGGGACTGGTTTCAGCAGTAGAGACGTCTAAATGTGAAAGTTTATGTTTTCGGAGTTTTTCAGTAGACTAGGATTCTTTCAATAAGCGATTGAGGTACATAGTTAGGTATACAGGAGGCGTAGTTCATCAAACTATCTCATGTACAATGGAATATCGTACTGAGCTTCTGGAAGGGGCCAGCTGCCATATCGGATTCGCTTGAAGACTTTACTCTCTTCTCCGTGGCTCAGATCTGTTCACAGATAAACCCGTCCAGTATGCTTTTCGGCAACTGCTCCTGCTGAGTCCTGAATTTGGCAATAGCCTACACATCTGCCGTTGGACCAGTTGATCGTTCCTTCAGCACTGCCTGTTACTTCATCCCCGCATCTCTCCCTCATCTACAGAAGCAACACACTCCACCCATTTCCTCGTTTCCATTTTCCCGTTTCCCGGCCACCCATCTTTTCGAGCTTTGCCCGATTTCGCAGCCCAGCCGTTTATTTTTCACTTTATCCTCCTCGGACTTTCCTATTCGGGCAACGCGAAGCCCACCCGCTATCGCGAAGCAATCCGAGGCGGCAAAACTGGAGTGAAGGAAGACATTCCTTTGTTGCCTACGAAACTCGCCTAAAACTTCGTTTCTGGCAAGACTTTCCGGCCTTCAATGATCTAATAGTGTTGCCGTATCACGTGTGAAAAATCCATTGAACCAGGATTGGTAGGAAAGGGAAACAATGAGGCAGTCCAGCCGTCTTTGCCGCCAATTAGCCAGTGAAACCAGGAAACCCCGTATGTATATACTTTCTTCTTCAGCGGCAAAAGCCTTGGAACTATAGGAATCACAGACATATTTCAGGTATAGCTCGTATATTATTCTTTTGTTCTCGCCTTCTTCCCATGATAATCCCGTCCCTGAGTTGTTGCGCCTCGTTTCATTATCGTGCCTTATCAGCTGCCCGATTAGGTAGTCCAACACTTCTTATGCTTTCTTAGATCTCTTGCGATAAGAGCTAAGCTGGGAGATTATAAACCACTATAAACCACGGTGGCCCTGCAGCTGACGTTCTGCATGATATGTGGATGTTGCAGATCACTCGGCTACAATAGTTATCATAGCTGTTGCTTTTGGCGTCCTAACTAGCTGTTTCCTTCTTAAACAACGAGATCTTGGTTCTGATAAGTTCAGTTTCGGCGAACTTGCGACGAATAGCAGCTGTCTGATTGATTAATTGTGAACATTTCTTTAAGTCTAAGCTTATAATCTGCTTCCTACTACAATGGGCTATCCTGAAACATTCAAAGGCTACGCCGTGTTCTCTAAAGAGAAATGGTCTCAACCTGAGCTCTATGAGGTATGTTTGTTACAATGGAGCTCGGAGAATGCTATTACTGGACTCTAACAGTTGCAGTATCAACCGAAGACCTGGGAGGAGACTGACGTTGATGTGGAAATCAGTGCTTGCGGAGTTTGCGCGTCTGATATCCATACTGCTACAAGCGGATGGGGTGCTACTAATTACCCGATAGTTGTGGGACATGGTGAGTGAGATTGATCCTTCAGCGTTGGTACTGTATTGTAACTATATATATATTGTAGAAGAGCTGTTGATTCTGGTTTCTGTAGGATTTTTTGATTCAGACGTTTTGGTGTATTTGATCATTTTGACTGGTTTATATGTTTTATTACTTACAATGTGTCATTTTCCATTACTATCTTGTTGCAGCAATTCATTCTCATATTACTTCAGGGCTTCACATCCTATTATTCCCTATCTCTGTAATATTTCACTTTCGTTCCTTATTATATTATTCAATACCCCATTCACATCACTATTATATAATCTTGCTAACTTATTAGAAATCATTGGAACCGCTGTAAGAGTTGGTAAAGACGTTAAGACAATCAAAGTTGGAGACCGCGTAGGAGTTGGAGCTCAAGTTTGGGCCTGCCTTTCGTGCAAAACTTGTAAAAATGGTGGTGAACAGTACTGCCCGAATATTGTAGAAACATATGATATGTTCTATGCTGATGGAGTCAAATCAATGGGTGGATACGCATCGCACGTGAGAGCAAAAGAACATTTCGTATTCAAGATTCCTGATAATTTAGACACTGAAAGTGCTGCTCCTATGCTGTGTGCTGGAATAACTACTTACTCTCCTTTAGTACGCAACGGAGCAGGACCTGGCAAGAAAGTTGGAATCCTGGGTATGGGAGGTTTGGGTCATTTTGCAATCATGTGGGCCCATGCGCTTGGGGCTGAAGTGTATGTTATTTCACGTACTGAGAGTAAAAAAGCTGATGCTATAAAACTCGGGGCGAAGCATTTCATTGCTACATCAGCCGAAAATTGGTGGGAGCCCTATGAACGGGAATTGGATTTGATAGTCAATTGTGCTAATTCTGCTGAGAATTTCCCTCTTCAAAAGTATTTATCTTTATTAGATATTGGCGGGAAATTCGTATCTGTGGGTCTGCCAGAAGGTGATGGATTTCTGGTGAAACCGACTACTTTCATTGGTAATGCCTGCTTCTTTGGAGCTTCAAATCTTGGTAGTCGGAAAGAAATGATAGAAATGTTGCAATTAGCTTCTGACAAAGGATTGAAAGGCTGGACAAAACCCATTCCTGTGTCTGAAGCAGGAGTGCATGAAGCAATGGAGAAGTGCCATGCTGGTGAAGCTCGGTATCGGTATACGTTGGTGGGATTTGATAAAGTATTTGGATCATCCCATAGACTTTGAGAGGATTTGGGTGGTGATTATAGAGATTGGGGATAGTGGGTGATAGGGCGATGATAGATGATGATGTTGATGATGATGATGACTAGGTGATAGAGATGGAGTATGATAGAGAATGATTTAATGAGATAAAATGAGGTCGAAAAAAAGTATGTGGCTGTAGGATTCTCAAGAAAGAACTTGAATTGTAGAATTGTCAAAAATGAGCATAGTTGTACAGTAGGAATGATATGAGAGCCGGAAAGTCAATTAGTAGACTAAGAAACAAATACAATATTGGTCTGCGACAGGTCAAACAATATCAATGACAGTTCAGTAATACCCATTATAAACGCGATTAAGCAGTTGAGTTGTGAAGCCGTAATACGAGCTCTGAGGGCGTCGGAGATCTCATCCGAATCTTCGGGATGGTTTATTGTTTATGAGCTGAGCTCGGTGCGTAATCGTTCATCGGTAAAGTTGGGGGACTGGTGACCGTATTCGGACGAATTCCTGTTTACTTCGACGGTAGGGCTATATAAACCAGCCAACTCCCTATTTCCTGGTTGTTTTTCATTCCTGTCGTCTTCTATTCTCCTATTCTCTTTCTCTCACCATCTCGAATTGTATATCAACTCACAGAGAATTCTATATCACATATAACACTTAACAATGCTCGCACAAATCGCTATCTTGGCTGCCTCCGCCGCCGTTGCCTTGGCCGACTCTGAAGTTTTCGGTATCGTCAACATCCGCTCTGGCTCTACTCTTCAGTACTCCTCCTGGGGTTACGATTCTGATGGCAACATCGTCATCAACGGTGACACCGGTGTCGAATCCGTTCAGATTCTCGACAGCTCTGCTCTCGAGAAGAGCTGTCGAGCAAGTCTACCAGCAAATACATTGGTCTGGTTGACGGTCAATTCAAAGTTGTCGACAAGGCTTCTGAATCTTCTGGCTGGGAAGTTTCCGATGGCTACTTGAGCGTTGGCTCCAAGGCTTTCTATGCTTGCGAGGAGAGCGGCACTTACTACGTCTATGACAACGACAAGACTGGCAGCTGCACTTCCTTCGCTGCCCGGGCTACTCTTTCCAGTGGTTCTGCTTACGACTCTTACACCCCCAGCGGTGGAAGCTCTGACGGAGATTCCAGCGAATCTTCTGAATCCTCTTCTGCTGAGGAGACCAGCACAGCCCCTGTTGTGCCTACCGCTACCGGTGCTGCCCCCGCTAGAGTTGCTGCTGGAGGAGCTGTTGCCGCTGCTGTTGCTGCTATGTTGCTGTAAATACAGTAGCAGAAACTTGTGGGATGTTGACGTTGACATGCATGAAGAAAACTATGCTAGCATTTATTGTATAATGAATTAAAAGGTAATTAATTAATAAGAAAACATTGTAGGGGTTGCGGCTAATAGGGGAAGAAGAACGAAAGAACATAAGAATGTGAAAAGTCGCAGGTTAGGGCCCCAATTTGATGAAATGGCGTATGCTGTATACTGCGATAGCCTGAAAATGTGAACATGTGTAGTGTAGAATGATTGTTGTATCCAAATATATATATGGCTTCCTGCTTGTAGTCCCGCCCGTTCGATTTTGCTTGCTTGGCTATGACAGCCTGTCCTTTGATCACTGTTTTCGCTGGTGAGCCAGGCTTTAGTGGTTTCCCTGTCTTAAGAAAACAGCATAGCCCTTTTGAAATTTGAAAGCAGCAACAATTTATCTGATTTTACAGGAATTATAAGAAACCATACACTGTAAATGTCGCTGAAATTCAGAAAGAATATACGAATAGCCCATCCATTATATGTTTTTATCCTGTAGTTCTTCAAACTCCCTCAGTTATCTCAGCCCACTTCTTTTATCTCACTGATTGCTCAGCACTCAGAATACTTCTTGTCAGAATACTGGCTTCGAATATTAGCTACTCACCGGGACCATCAACTCTTCAAATGCTCAATTGATCAGCTCAAAACCTGCCAGTCAGTTATAAATAACATAATTGCTGAACCATTAAACTACCGCAATGCTGATACAATCTACCGATATACTAAACTGTCTCATATTATTATATTATCTACTCTCTGCTCTCACTGGTATCTTCTACTTCCCCGTCATATTACACATCAGTCCGGAATTTACCGGTAAAACTTCCTCAGAATGAACGCCACGAGCATATTGGTATCGAATTTGACCCTCCCGTCAAAACACTCAAACAACTGCTGCCCATCATGCTGACTGCGCAATAACTCGTCCAGCGTAACAGTCATTGAACCCCCTGGAATAGTAACTGAACCACTGTAAGCATTCACAAGGAACACACCTACCTGATCACTAGCAAAAGCGAAATGCATCTTTGCCAGGGACCCGTGATCGTTGATCCCTAAACCCGTATTAACTTCCACCAGAATTCCTTTATCACGCAGCTGGCTGGCCGAATATTTATACGACCCAAACCGCGGCATTCGTCCAGATTTCTGCAACTCCCGCAAATGGAAATACTGCCGAGTAAACGGCAGTACTGGCTTCCTCTTCCTACGATGAATAGTACTGCTTTGCAAAGCTTCCAGTGACTTTTCAATGTACCCATTGTAAGCCTTAAGCTGACTCTCCAAGTACTGCTCTTTAATCTCCAGTGCTTTCCGCGTTTCCGTCACCAGTTCAAGCTGTTTAGCTCGAGACAGCCGCCTCTCGTGTTTAGTACGGATATCTGCCGCTATCCCATCTAGGAGCAGCTGGAACCCGTCTGCTCGATTCACATGGCTGTTTCCGTTCGCCTCAAGCAACAGTATGCGCTCCAGTGTCTGCCGTTTCAACTCCACATAGCTCTCCGGCAGACTTCCGGCTTCTCCGACGCGTCCTGCTAGCCCTGTAGCTGCCCCGCGGCCTGCCCCGCGTTCTGCCTCCAATAACGTCCAATAAGCTGCCTCGTGCTCCTCCCGTACTTCAGAAACCAGCAGTTCCAACACTGAGCGGCATTCCGGCTGGACACGCATCTCATAAACGAGCCCGCGCTTCGTCTCCAACAACAGCGCATTCACCTCTAATTCAGGATCTTCTACTCGGCAGAACCGCGCATTCAGATCCAGCTTGATTGTACCTCCATAACCTACAGCCTCGGCGATCTCCGCCAGTTCTGCGTCGCCTCCTACTCCACTGCTTCCGCTATTGCCCCGCAGAGCCGCTGTGACTTCCGACAAACTGTCCGCACCGCTCTGCCCGCTACCGATCTGCTCCGCGTACCGGACACACCAGCCGTACACTCTGGCTACGTCAGAAGTCGAGAGATGCAGCACGGGTTTCCCAGCTGACCGCAAATCGTCCAGTACGCTGATGCCGTAAACAGCGGCAAGATCTCCAGTCGGGTCGACTATGCTGTGGCATAGACGGATCATCCGTGGGCAGCAACTTCGGAGAAACTCGTTCAGGGGCTGCAGATACACGTCGGCACTTCCGAAAGGCCTCAGGGCGGCCATTTGCGACAAGAGACGAGCGATCTGTTGCAGATTCCGCTGCTTGACTGCTACAGCTGAGTCATATGCAGCGAAATAGGAAGCAGAATGGTCTGTAGCGTCTGTGCCTGCTGACTGTTCCGGTGCAAGCGGCACGCCGAAATCTTCACACCGGAGCAGCAGTGGCACCAAATACTGCGCCACAACAACGTGCAAAGCGGCTGCCACTGCTTTGCGGTTGTTTGCCGCGTCTGGGAATCTCACTTTGCCCGCTCGGAACGCCTCACGGGCCAGAAATCGGATGTGATACGGCAGATCGCTTGCTCGGGCTTCCAAATCTTTCAAAAATTCAGTAGCCAATTCCCGCAGTCTCTGGAGATTTTGTACAAACCGCGTTCGAACTTCAGGCAGCTGAATGACTTCCTCCCCTGTCAGATCTCCCGACGGAACGGCTAGTCCACTACCGGACACCTCGGCAAGCCGTCGGAAGATCACTAGCGGGTCGCTCTCAAGATCCAAGCCAGGGATGCTGTTCACCATTGTCACTGTTGGCCCGAAAAGAGTACGCAGGAACCTCCGTTCTCGCGGGAACCAGCAGAACATACCGAGCAGCCGTTTCCATAGAGCGTCACGGGCTACAAAGCTCCTTAGATCCACTGCCCGAGACACGCTGTCAGCCACTGCTCGGCCTAGAAGCTGCAGAAAGAAGAATTCTTCCCGCCGCTGTTCGAAAGGCAGATGTGCAATTTCCGATTCTGACGGCGGAGCAGCCGCTGACACGTTCGCATTAGCACCTGCCCTGTCAAACACTTCCAGCACTGTAGCAGCAGCAGTAGCCATTTCCTGATCGCTTAAGGCCTCGGCTTCTATCAGGGTGAATAGCCGGGCAAAATACGCTGGCTGGGTTTGCAGAACGTACAGCAGACCCTGAAGGAGCTCAAGTTTCTGACGGGCTCCTCGGCTCAATGAAGAAGCCACTGAATCTCCCAGAACTCCAGGGCCCGCAGCTCGGCTCGGAACGCCACCGGAAGTGCCTGAGACGCCATTGGGCACCGAAGCAGCCCGATAAGCCACTAACTCGTCCAATGTGATCTGGTTTCTCATCAACAGAGCAATTTTCACATCCAGCTCTGCTATAAACTTCTCTAGTTTATCTATGCGCTTCACGGCTTCCGATATCTGCCGCCGTGAAGCTTCCAGCCGCCGTTCCTCGGCCCAATCGACGTCAGAATCGTCCAACAGCGCGGCAAACCGCTTTACTACGGCAAAAGGAGCTCGCCGATCCGATATGAGAATACGGTAAGCATCGCCTTGCACTTTGCGCCGGAAATAACTCTGCAGCTTCACTATAGCGGGCAGATGCTCGGCAAAGTATGCCATTCTGTCCCGATGCTGTTTCCGTACCAAATACCCCCGCACTGCCGCTTGGGTACGGATAATATCGTCACAGGCCTCGGCAAACTCTTCCCGGAGACACAAATAACCATCCCGGGCCAGCAAACCGCGAACGGCGCTTTGTACAGCTACTACGGAGTTTAGAACTTGGTTCGAACCGAGCTCGGCCTGAAGCCGTGCTATCCGCCGTCGAACCAAGGCCCCACGAGCCACAAGCTGTAGCTCATATGTGTTGCCAGCAAAGTAGTCGATATAGTCCAACACATAATTCAGCCGCGTGCGGCACAGGGCCCCGCGTGCTATGCTTTGCAGCTCACGTAGCGGCACAGCAAATGGACTGATGGTACCGTAAGCCGTCTGGCACGTTTGACGGATTCGACCAGCGCGGATCCGTGCTTGCAGGGCTGTTACGGAAAGAACTACAGGTTTCTCAGCAAGCATATCCCGGCGCATTCGGAAAGCTTTCCGGGTTAGCTGTGCACGAGCAGCGGACTGTAAAGAGGATACTTCCCGCTCTACTTCCGAAAGACGGGAAACAGTCTGCAAGAAAGCCGTACGAGGTTTCCGGGCTCGGACAACAGCCTGAAGCTGTGCTGTTCTCGCAGCTTCATCATTGAGCCGCACGGAGATCACTAGGAGGTCTAACCGAAGGAGCCAGCCGCGCGCGGCAGCCTGTAAACGGATAACCGAGTCTGTGGCATCAAGCAGCTGCTGTGCAGTGCGGAGTTTCGCCGGGAGGAGCTCCGCTTCGTGTTCGGCGAGTGTTCGGTCGGCCAAAGACATCGCCGGGTCGAGTGCGAGAGAATTAGGACGATTCTCGGTGGGAAGCGGTTGGAAAAGCGGCTCTGTTTCTGGAGACAGCGGCTGGGCGGAGAACAGCGGAGCTGGAGGAGTGTACGGCGAATCAAGACAGTCTGAACCTGGCGGTTGTAGCGTTCGCATAGAATCTGTTTGAAGCCCCGCGCGGGGCAGCTTGAGCGGAGAAGTCTCAGCGGAGAGAGGGGAAAACTGTGGGAACTGCAGGGTTTGCAGGGTTTGCAGGTTTTGCTGTGTTTGGAATGATTCTGGTGTTTCAGCTACGTTCGGCTCAACAGCGACCGGAGAGTCTGTGAAGAGAATTTCGGCCTGTTTGAGTGCATCGGCTGGCTTTTCGGTCTGAGGGGGTGAGCGAGTTTTAGACGGCGAGACAACAGCAGCGTCGGAAACTGTTTGTACCGGTTTCTCGGTATTTTTTTGCGGTTCTTGCTGTTCTTGCGGTTCCGACGTTTCTAAAGTTTCTGATGTTTCTTCGGGTGCCGCTGGGAGCTGCTGGTGCTGTTCGGTTTTCGCTCCGTCGAGATCCTGCTGTTTCCGGCGCAGTTCCTCCTCACTGAACTCCAATTTTCCAACCAAATCGTCCATTTCCGGGGCTAGCGAGTCCGCAGACAGAATAAAACTCAGTGCATGAATACAGAAAATGACTTTAGGGATGTTTTTCCGCTCATAGAGATCCGTCAGCTCAAATCTGAACAAATCAGGTATTCCAACTTCATCTAGAAATGCAAAGAAGTAATTTATATTCTCAGACTGGAAAAACTTGTGCTTGCTAGATTCGTATATTTTCTTCACCAAATGAGGAGCAAATCTCCGCGTCAGCTTCGCCAGAATCACCCCGGAACCCAAAGCGGCTTCAAACTCAGTCACAGGCGGCATCGGCTCTCCAATACACTGCTCTATCCATTGTTTTGCTTCACCCACCCGGCACAAGTACTCATAAGCCTGCAGATCGTCACGTTTCCGGTCGATATACGTGTCGAGATGTGCAGTGGCCGTCGGGTCGTCGACTAGCAGCCGTCGGCGGCCTTTCATAGATGTGTATGCTGTAGCAGACAGTGGGGCTTCTGCTGCTGAGACAGCGCGGTTCTCTGAAGCCACAGTGTGCGCCACTGGTTTACCTGCTTTCAGTTCTGAAACTGACGCCTTGGGGGCTCGGCTAGCAGCGTCCCCTGTCCCGGAAGAAGCTGGGGGTGTCGCTGGGAAGCGGAGAGATTTACCGTTTTCATGATTATTATGATTATTATGATTAATATCGGACCGAGTTAAACGCACCGGAGATTTGAGCGGAGATTTGAGCGGAGATTTAAGCGGAGATGCCCGCGGTTTCTTCTCATTTTCTCCGCCTGGGGTGCTTCGCGTCGGCGACAGTTTCCATGCTGGCGGGCCGGGTTTTTCCGGGCTGGGAGTTGCTGTGGTGGATCCGAGTTTTCCCGATTGACTGCCCCGCGGAGAACCCGTCGGGGTATTCAGCTTCCGATGAGGAACCGGGGAAAGCGGATGTGGGAGAGGACGCGATAAAGGAGACGCCAGCTCGCTGGGAGTGAAATCTTTACTGAGGTTTTCTAAATACCGAGCAGTTACGCGGTTCGGAGATGCCCGTGGAGACCTAATCGGTGAAGAATTCTTAGCATCCGAGTCGCTACGGACAAGCGGGATGTTCCCTTTACTGCCAAAAGATCCGCTACCGATCTGTTTCCCTGGCGAAGAAGCCAGCGATTGCAGAGACATGCTGGAAGGAAGCCGAGCCGAGAAAGGGGAAGAGTCAATCGCCAGGCTATTCAGAAGCCAATCAGCACAGCCAAAGAGCCAATTGGTAGTGAAGTTTTACGGGGAAATGGCGAATAAGGAAGTCCCTGGGGGTGGCGACTATACTTGCGGGACCCGCAGGATGGCCAAATAATACAGCAGATGAGTGATTCGTGATTCGTGATTCGTGATATGAGATATGAGAGCAGACAATGCAATCTTCTTAAATATGTACAGTAATCGCGAGAGGAAAGGTATATATGGCCTTATTGAGTCAATCTTCAAGGTACGGATGATTTCCGCTGTTCCTTAAGCGGATTCTGCCCGTCAGATCAGCAGCAATTGTGATATTTCGGTAGGATTTTTTGCTCTTCTGATCATTCAGTTATAATATGAACGACGTAAAATTTCCCTACCCGTTCCGAACGCGCGTGCGGTTGGCCTGGGAATGAATTGGAATGTTTACAGAGTTCCTAAAGTGGGTTGCGCGCCTTGCAGAATGTTGCATGCGATTGTTATGTATGATATGCAAGAGATGCAGGAAGTTACAGATGTGTACATGTAATGCGAGGATTATATAAAGTTTATATAATTTGCAGACTCAGTTGAAAGACAATGAAGGATAGAAAGGCAGGATAGACAGAGTTTCTCAGAGAACAGTAAAGCAAAAACAGTTAATCTTGATAGTGTTAGTAATACTCTGGTGTCAATTTGAGCTGTCAACTACTTTCAACTCCTCAATTCAATTTGAATGTAACAAGATTATGCGGTTGCTGGGTGATGCATAAAATAAGGTTTCGGTTATGAGTAAAGTTCACAAGTAAAATTCTACGGGTATAAACTGTAACTTAATTACTTCTTCTCAAATCACGGCCTTCGAATGCTGATGTTTGAGATTCTCATTTGCGGCTTTCAGCTCAAGCATCTACAGTACAAATATTATATGAAGATCCTTTATATGTATTCAAGACAACAAAAAGTATGGCAAAAGAAGGAATATTAGCTGGTGCCAGTATACTCGAACCAAATCCTCATGCTCATGCAAAACCGAAGAAATCGAAATGAAAATTCAAAATGCGAAATGCTAATGCTTACACCACCATCATAGCTGCATAGCCCAGCAGCCCCAAAACAACTGATTTTTGTACCCGAGCAGCACCACCGGTGTACAGAGGAACTGAATAGCTTGTGCTAGTTTCCACTCCTGGAACTTCGCGTACAACAGAACTTACACTAGGTAGAGTGGAAGTTCGCACAATCATCACAGTACTCGTTTCCACGGACTCTGTAGTAAGTGTAGTGAAAGTTTCGCAATCTATAGTATTTCCGTCAACATCTACGTCACAACTCAACACAGCTTTAGAAGTTACCACTTCAGAAGTATAGATAGAGGTGTAATGTGTAGTGTGAACTGGTTCAGAGAGCTCAGGCACACTAGAAGCTGGCTCAGAGGTCTCAGGCGTAACAGAAGCCGGTTCTGAGGGAACAGTCATACTTGGAACTGACTCAGAAGTTTCAGGCGTAACAGAAGCCGGTTCTGAGGGAACAGTCGTAGTTGAAAGTGACTCAAAGGTTTCAGTTGTGTATTCAGAAATGCTGGACTCTGGTGTTTCTTCAGGCAAACTCACAGAAATACTGCTGTCAGAAGGCTGTTCAGAGGTGGATACAATTTCGTCTGGTAAAGGTGTATCCACTTCTGAAGTAGTTCCTTCCTCTGAGGAGGTAGTAGTAGTAGTGTGAGTCTTTGGTTCAGGGGCAATTGTAGTGCTTCCCCGGGAAGGCAGAGGTGTTGAAGTTTCAGTATCCAAGGCCGGGGATGACACGAGATTCTCAGTTGAGGTTGTATCAGGTTCAGAGAGGGTAGATGACATGATGGACTCAGAAAAGGATGAAGTTGTCGAAGGCTTCAATGACTCTGTGATCTCAGAAGACGTCAAATTCCTAGAAACAATTGTTGTTACAGTATCTGTGCTGGATGTGCTAATTGCAGGCTCACTGGAGTCAACCGTAGACTCAATCGAGGCACTGCTTGACAAAGTGCTAGAAGTAGTTGCATGAGAAGTGGTTGCAACGCTAGTGGTGGACGGTGTCCCCGTTGAAGAATCATTTGAAGTCTCCTCAGGTCTAGTTGTATCAGGCTCTTTAGGAAGAAGAGTTGACCCAGCTGTGGCAGTTGTGGTTCTTGTTCTATCAGAGTTTGAGCTGGGAATGCTGTGTCCATTGGAGGTAGTTTGTGCGGATGTAGTAGACTGAGAAGTAAGCCTAGACGTAGAAGGTAAGCACTCACCGTTTGAGCAGCTAATAGTAGTTGCGGTTTTGATCGTGACGTGAGTGTAGATGATCTCGTCACTGGTAGAAGACTCGTCACTGGTGGGAGTCAAGCTTGAGCTAGAACTAGTGCTGAGGAGGGTAATGCCAGAAGATGTAGAAGTATTAGTCGATGTGACTGCAGGAGTTTCTGTTGATGCGACCGAAGAAACAGAGGATGTCGTCATTGACGATGTCGGCTCAATTGGTTTGATAGTCGACGAAGATGAGAGCGAGAAACTCTCAGTGGAAGAAGTCTCAGTAGACAGAACCTCAGTGGAAGAAGTCTCAGTAGAAGAAGTCTCAGTAGAAGAAACCTCAGTAGAAGAAGTCTCAGTAGATGAAACTTCAGTAGAAGACTCCTTACTAGTAGTGGATGTCACCTTTACCGGCTCAGGAGTGGAAGATGTTTTCTCAGTTGAAGTGCTCTGAGTAGAAGTTGACTCAATAACAGAGGAAGTGCTCAATAGAGAAGCACTTGACGAAGATATCAAACTACTAGTTGAAGAGGAACTTGGCTCATGAGGAGCAAGCGTAGTTGAGGAGTCCACTGTAGTTGAGCTTGAGGACTCCTCCGTGGAGCTCTCTTGAGTTGTAGTGGTCTCTGACGTAGAGATCAAGCTCGTAGTAGATTCTGCCGTGCTTGAACTTGTTTCGCATTCCTCCGATGATGTGGATACCTCTGTAGTTAATATGGTAGACATCGATCTGCACTCAGATGCAGTACAGACTGAAGTTGTTTTAGATTCACTTGAAGTCTCTTCGGAAGGTGCGAGAGGTGCCGGTGAAGTAGTAGAGCTTGGAACAGTCTTGGCCACAGTATCAGGCTGCGTAGTCGAAGATGAAATAACTGATGAGGTTGTAGCTTCTGAGGTACTCTCAGTTGACTCACTTGAGGTAGTGAGAGATTCTTCGGTAGTGGAACTCAAGCTGGGTGTAAGTTCAGAGGAGCTAGTCTCAAAGGCTGTAGTTTCTGAAGAACTCTCAGTAGAGGTAGTCTCAGATGATGTAGTTTCTACAGGGGTAGTCTCAACAGAAGAAGTAATTTCCTCTGAGGTTGTTTCAGTAGAGCTGCTTTCGGTTGTGAAGTCGGAGCTTGTTTCTGATGTAGTCCCCACTGAAGAACTGGTCTCTGTTGAGGACGTAGTCTCTATTGATGAGGTTGACTCCATAGTAGTTGTTTCTTCTTTGGATGTGGTTTCTTCTTCGGATGTAGTCTCTTCTCCTGATGTAGTTTCTTCTTCGGATGTGGTTTCTTCTTCGGATGTGGTTTCTTCTTCGGATGTGGTTTCTTCTTCCGAGGTAATTTCTTCTTCGGATGTAGTCTCTTCTTCTGATGTGGTTTCTTCTTTGGATGTAGTCTCTTCTTCTGATGTAGTTTCTACTGACGTTGTTGTCTCCACGGAAGAAGTTGTCTCTATGGAAGTAGTTTCCATTGAACTTGTCTCCACAGAAGTACTGTCAGAAGATACTACAGAACTACTCTCGGTACTTGAGACTTCAGTGGTAGAGATTTCAGTGGAGGACTCTGTAGACAGTTCAGAAGTAGTAGGTTCTTCAGTAGAGCTCTCGCTGGTCAGAACAACGGGTTCCGGAGTACTGGTAGCGGAAGTGCTAGTGAACTCTGAGATAGATTCAGTAGTCAAATCAGTAGTAGAGGAATCGAAAGTAGAAGTGGTACTAGCATCCACGCTTATTGGAATTGATGATGACTTGGTGCAAGATTGATCAATTTCACATTCATAAACTGTGTCCACCGTGGAAGTTTGCGACTCATAGCTAGTTTCGCAAGGCAAAGTTTCTGTTTCGGTTACCCAAACAGTGACAATAACCACTTTCCGTTGCTGAGCATAAACTACAGAGAACTGAAGAAGTAATGTGGTGATAAATACCCACGAGAGCCATGATCTCGTAGCATGCATCATTTTGAAAAGTGAACGAGGATGAGTTGTAAGATGAGTGTAATATCTGATATATGTTTTCTTTAGCTGGCAAAAGTGTGCTGGCAAAATACAATAGAATACCTTCTTTGAACTCAGTAAGTAGCAAATACGTGTTGCAATTTGCCAAGCGTCTTCGAAATGGATATCAGCTGGAGGCTCTCATCTTATAAGTTTGATCGATTTCCGTTATTCCCAATTTGAAACATTTTCTAAACTACAGGGTCTTCGAAACAGCATTAGTGCTTATTTTAGTGCGGTGTGGAGTCTAAAACTGTATGTGCGATGACTGAAAGAAGAATACGATTTTTCGCTAACCGTTGACTTCGAGCTTGTTTCAGGCTTCCACCACCTAATCCCAAAAGGGAAGTTCAATGTTAATCTAAAACTGCTTCTTTATACAAACCGAAACTCTATTTGAAACGTAAAAATACCTCCGGACTCCTCGTAAAAGGACTGACACTTGGAGGGGTAACGCTTAAAGTATAGATTAAATGTTCTAATCAATAATTGAAATTCATTTAAAGAAATAGTTTTAGTTTAGTAAAATTATGTATCTTTTGGAAGAATTGCGCCAACTTGTCCGAGGAATAACCCTGAAATTCTCGTTTAGCTGACAGAAGGCACTGACTCGACTTCTTTATCCTAAAAGCGGTAATACAGAATGCCTTTAGTCTTAATTTGATGCAGCCAATAATATTGTGATTGCTTTAAAAGAAAGGCTCTAGAAAATCGATGCATCTGTCACCAGGTTTCTTCGTTCACTTAATGCTATCTAGTTTCAGAATTCTTAGAATGGTAAACCTAAAAGTGTTAGGGTCCTCGAGCTTAACCTTAATTTGAAACTTACGGTTTCATAGGCTTTATCTCAGGCGTTCGCTAGGCAAGAAGTCATAACTACAATTTGCCGTATATTGTTTCTTCCAGCAACTGGTTCAATGTAAAAATCTATTTTCTAGATTAGTAGGGTGCCTATATCAGTGAGAGGTGAATTCTTGATTAGAATATGGGAATCACCAGACAAGCCGAGCAACAAGTAGGTGATGGTAATCTGCAAGTGATGAGCGAGATATTGTAAGACAAGAGATAAATTAATGAAAATTGGATTAATATTTGGAAGTTTTAAATCACATCAAAATTGAGTGAATAGATTTTCCATAATTTTGTAGTCGATAGAGCACAGGTCAGCAATGCAAGAAGTACAACTCACAACTCATTGGATTTCAATAGTGCGACGAAGCGTCTACATGTTGGCAGTTTCAATTGATTGAAGACTATAAACTAGGAAAAGAATTAGACATAAGCTAGAAATGGTCAAACAAAACTATTATTAAACTAAAGCTACTTTACATGAACCTCAATCGATTTGATCGATCGACTGGCATTGCCTTGATTCTTGTTTCGTACTTTTACTTTCCAAATGGGACTACTCAACCACCAGATAGTGACATTTCGATTTTAATAGGTGAGTACTAGAACCTGTCAGAGTTTTCCCCTCATTTCTAATTCTTAGAATGCCTTTCAACGATGAGGCCCGAAGTGACTGAGGACAACATGGTGAAGTAGTCGCGATTGCATTAGAAACCGATTCTGTCAGTACAACGAAACGGCTTACCAAATAAAAAATAGTTATTTTAAGCTTACTATCATACTAGTTTAGTAATGGTTTGTATAACAAATCAGCTATAAATGGGCAAGCTTCAAGTTATGATACGGTCTTCATCAATCAATAATCAATCGATAAGAAAAACATACAGCCGTTCCAGTAAAATGCACAAATAATTTTTGCAAACTATAAATCGGCAATAGTTTAGTGGCTAGAATTTCCGCCTGTCAGGACTTTAATGTTCAGCGCGCGGGGGACCGGGGTTCAATTCCCCGTTGCCGAGCTTTTTTTCATGAAATTTCTATTGTTCTTCGGCTTTTCATATTTTCTTTTTTCTAGCCTCACACAGGTGCAAACGATGACAATATATTTATTATTTACAGAAAAGAAATCGGACAGTTAATTTTTTCGGCCCGTTTATTCAGTTGAGTGAGCAGAAACTGACGTTTGTTCTCATTCAATGCGTCCATTCAATGCTTTCGAACCATACATATATGCTGTGATTTATATACAAGAAGTTTCATAGAGATTGTACCGTTATGACACTGCTATGCAACGGATCATACAAGAAATCACTCCGATTTGTCTTCTCCAACCACTGTAACTCCAGACAGAGGCTGAACTGCGCTGTACTCTTCTCGGAGTTTTTTTTGCAGGTCGTACTCTTGCTGTAACCTAGCTCTTTTCTTCTGTTTTTCGATTTCTTCAGCCGTCAGATCATTCTCCTGAAGTTTCTGCTTCCTTGCCCGACGTTCCGCATCTTTGATGGGACCTTGCTTTAGAGCTTCTCGCTCAGAGTTCTGCACATAATGAACACCGAATACAGTGCACAATGCAACCACACAGGATGTGGCAAAGGTAACTTTAGCCGCAGTCGACATGATGGTGGTGATGAGGAATTTCCAAAGTAGCTGCTTTATAGTATCAATAGTCTTCTTTATCCCTGCTTCTAGCCTAAGGTATTGAACATCCACGCTTTATCGCTTTTCTCTAACCTCGAAAACCCCGAATTTCAACAGTATCATCTGAGGGGGAATCAGTAGACTTAATATGGGATGAGACTTTATGTTGAGATCATGAAGCCGAGACAAATAGGTGATTAACGATGAGCGTCGGGGCCTGCCTGTTGATGAGAAAAAGATGACAACCAGAGGAATAGAAGGATCAGATGTATCTTAGTTTACTGAAAAGTGTTGAGAGAACCCATTACCATTCGAATGTAGCCCTTTACAGAGGCTTGGCCAGCTAGTCTGTCTGTCTGTCATTGGTGTCCCATCTCTGCTCTCTTCCCTCACCCGTCTGGACCCAATAAACTCCCAAATCCATTTCTACTTCAATTTCCATCTAGGAGCTCCCGCAATATCCACATTTGTACACCACCACCACCACCACTACCCCTCTCGGGAAAGTACCTAACAGGCTCCCCGGTTGACTTTTCCGACCCCAGGGAACTCCCGCTTGTATCATCAGCCGTTGTGGCTGTTCTAAGGGCTTCCAGGCTCGT
>JAKTRH010000144.1:0-32490 GCA_030579575.1 Sporopachydermia lactativora
CTACTACTACTACTACTACTACTACTACTACTACTACTACTACTACTACTACTACTACTACTACTACTACTACTACTACTACTACTACTACTACTACTACTACTACTACTACTACTACTACAGCTATAATCAAAACACGGGAATACAAAGCACATTTCAATTTACATACTTCTATATACATGAGTCTTCAGATGCTAATCAAAGAATGTACTGAGCTGATCTCCTCTGGGATTACTATCAGACCAATTCGAAAATTGACCTTGGAATGTTCAGCCCCAAAGCTTCCCTTAAAGTTACGGGTTTTTTATCCGAGGGAGCGTCTTCAGGTCTCTTCCACTCTTCAGGGAACGCATGACCCCTGAGCTTGGTTTTATGTCTACGAAGGTGTGCCTCAGCATGTCTAGTATCTAAAGGAATATCGGCAAATGTGTCAGTTGCATCCTTAGCTTCCGCCAGTAGATTATTGATTACATTGCTCAGATATTTCATGTTCTGAGCCGGCTCGGAGAAAAGATTCGAGCTGATTTTAACCTCATCTTGTTCTGGCATGTATCTTTTACCAGCTAGAAGGCGCAGCTTGTGTGCTTCAGTCTCAGTGAGGTTCAAATCTTTGGGAGAGAATGTGACAACTACTTTAGAAGACGCAGGATGCTGCTCGCCCAAATAGTTAAAGAATTTGAACTTCAAAGGACTCGCTTTGCGGTCTCTGGGGACGTACTGGGATCTGAACTTCACTAGTTGTGGTAATTCATAAGCAGCAATACGGTTATATCGTCTTTGCACTCGATGAGCTCTTATCTGGTTGTGAGCCAGAGATGAGATGGCAGGTTCTGTAGAGGAAAAATCGTTCCTGTAATGGTTTCTGTTGATACCTTGAGACTTGTAATCAATATAGTACTGTTCTCCTCCATAGTACAATTTCTTGATTTCCTCTGCGCTGATCTCATCATCAGCTGTAGACATGAGAAGTTTCAGTTCGTCCTGGTCAAACTCGTAATTCCCTTGAGATCTCAGCTTCCGCTCTTTGAAATTGGCAATAATCTCTTCTCGCGAAAGACCCTTCCAAGTACTTGGCCGCATAACATCTACAGTGGTTCCTGAGTTTGAACTGGAACTCGAACTCGATAACCTGACAAATGATGACTGTGATTTCAAGCCAATAGCGGCTCTCTGCCCGCTGCGGCACAGAGTTCTCGCAGCACCTACCAGAACCATCTTGCAGTAATTTGGACCACTGAATATGTGCTATGGTGATCTCTGAGTGCCTTTGATTGAAGTTTCTTGATGATTGCCGAGTCTCAAGTCGACTCGGACTCGCACTTTTCACTCATTCACCGTTCGTAAAGGAACACCCACACCCAAACTCCAGGGACTTCGAGTCTCCTCTTATGTTTGATGATGACGTAATCGGAATTGATCTACTCGAATTGGAAAATTCTGAGATTTTTCATTTACGCTGTGAAATTTTCATATAATACAATGTGTGATATATATATTTAACTGAATAGAATACATTCTGCAATATAACCGTAGTGAGAGACAAAGAGACGCATGTGCTAAAGTACAATGATGAGATAAGACGTGCAGGATTATTTTTCAGCGGTTTTCTTCTTAATTTTCTTCTCTTTCTTCTTGTCCTTTGACTTCTTCTTAGGAGTATCAGTTTTCTCCTCTCCCTCGGAGAACTTCAACTTGGGGATGGTGAGAGTCTCCTGACCTGCAGGTTCCACTGGTTCCGATGTAGGCTGTTGGAAAGACGATGATCCCATAGCGGCTGCTACCACTTGAGCAGCTGCTGCTTGAGTTAGAGAGGATGATTGAGCGCGGGCAGCGGAAAGATCACTAGGAGTTTCATCCTCGGAAATCTTCTTTAAATATTCCTCTTTGTTCTTCCTATATAGAAGGAATTGTTCATCGTAGTTTCTTTTCAGGGGAGCCTTAGCTTCTTCCGAAAGTTCGTTCCACTTCTTTGCTACTTCTTGAGTCATTTCCGCATTGGACAGGGGAAGCAGCTTCAAACGTTCCCTCTCTTCTTTGATTTGTCTGCGAGCTTCCGCTGCAAACGCGAAAAACATAGTCACAGGCTTCTTTGGAGCATTGGGATCAACAGGCTGTCGTTTACCCTTCTTCCTTTTCTTCTTATCAGGTTCTTCTGAAAGCTCCGACTCTTCCGTCGGGAGAGTAATGTCAAGCGGTTCTGACAGAATAGCACCCCCATTTGCAAAACCTGCGTCATTCTTTCCAAGAACGTTGTTTATAGAGGTGGACAGATTTTGAAACTGAAGAGCAACTTGTGGGTTGAGCTGTTCAATATTAACAATATTGAAGAAGTTTACAACCGCTGTAGATGCTTCTTGGGCTGACTTTGAAAGCTCAAACAGCGAAGCTACAAGCTATAATTAAAACATTAGTATCAATTCCTTTTAATTTAAACAAATCAATTGACAATCCACTTTATTCCCTCAGTTTTTTAATGCCCGGGAAATATCACATTCGTGAATTGCACACTTAGATGCTTCCATAATATGATTCCAAAACACCAGTTTCCACAGTAATAGTTCGCGTTCCACTTACAGCATCTTTAGCGGCTTTCAGCTCTGTGCTAGACATTTCTGATACTTATTTTCCCACTAATAACCTCAGTAATTAATCACCTATCGACACTCCGCGCGATATACACTTTCCGCTCTCCCAGTACTTCATCGCTCGTTATCGCACGACACGCCTTTACAGCTAACGGCCTTTTCTCGTAGGGCAGAGAGGTGGGAAACAGAATTTCCCCGTAGCAAGGGAATTTCCCGTGCGAGGTTGCATGCCACGAGGGAGAAACGTCCGTTACGGGATGGTCAATTTTAGAGGTACGGAGGGGGTGCGGTGGGAAGTCCCCCTGGGAGATGTGCGAAGGGTCTGACGATCTGTAGAGATGGTAGCAGTTTGAACACGGTCAAGGTTAATATTTTTGTATATTATATTCAAGTACATATATTTCGCAAGCAATTGTATCTAGTGTAATATTTTTTACTATCAATATAGCCCTTCGTAGGTTACTACGTGGGGTGTCAAATATCCCTGGTGTACTTCAGACCCTTTACTTCTCTCTCTAAATAGCGAACTTATTCACGCGTTCTTCAACAGCTGAATGTTCAAGGATGTGTTTTACGCTCAGCAGTACTTCTGAGAACAGCTTAGCTCAAGAACATCACATCACGTCTCTCTCTCTCTTTCTCTCTCTCTCTCTCGCTCGGACCATTTGATGATGAGACACGTGCTTCGAAATGCCTGTGGGATTTCCTGTGAATGGCGATGAAGCCGGGGAATAAAAGTACGAATAAACCAGGATAAAGAGGATTTCTCAGCTGTAGGTTTCATAAGCAAGGTTGCGTTGTCTGCTGGCTGCCTTCTTTGCGGACTAGAATGTCCTGAATATGAGAAAAATTCAGACCTGGCGTCGAGCACCGGAACGGGTTCGAGTAGCTTCCAGGTACTTGAACAGTACTTCATGGTCCCCCAGAAGTTGTAGCTCCCTTGCGATATATCAGCGAAGTACCAGGTCTTTCTCGATATCTTCTATTGTGAGAGAGGATCCTCAGACTGGGACGAAGCCGAGATTTAGTGGGTCTGTGAGGTCTCAGGCTAATGTTTCTAACTGGGAAGGCAGACTGCGTCTAGAGGAGCTACCAAAAGACACTATAAATGAAATTTCGGAGAATGGTAGTACGTGGGACTATTTACTGAGACCAGGGACTGATTTTGACAGTTCTGTGGGGTCTAATCTACTGTCCGACGAAGCTTTCACGATACCGGACGATGAAGTACGATTTATTCTCGTTCCTATAGGATTTCCTGGTTGCGGGAAAACTACAATGGGCCGTGCACTACAGGATCTACTAGGATGGAAGCTGGTTGAAAGGTACCCTGTAGAAAGTGATGCAAAATACTACCAACGGCTTCTGGAAGATCTGCGGACGTCGCCAGTAGTCTTCTGCGATCGAAGCAACCACAGAATTCCACACAGGATTGATCTACTCAGGCATCTGTCGTCTATGGTTGAAAGTTCGTCTCTGAAACGATTGAGGCTTGTTGCACTGTCTTTTGACATGGATGATCCACGTAACATTTCTAATGTCGTGAAAACAAGGGTTCTGCCGCATGGAGTAGCTCCTGGGGTTTCTAAAGAAGCAGATCTCACTATGGCGGTTGTGAATTCAGCTATAGAGAACCATTTATCTCAGTTTGAGCCGTATTCCTCAATAGACGCGGATATTTTCGACCTGAAAATCGAGTTGACAAGCTCCTCGTCGCAGTCAACTCTGTCAAATGTTGCCCTGATTGTTAATCTGATGAAAACGTATTTTCCCCAACTAATCCCGCAGCAGGTGTCTGATACAGAGATCGAAACAGCAGTTCTACAATCTCTCAACACACCTAGATACCTGGTAGACACTCCAGAAGCAGATCCTGAGGATACGATGGAAACGCGGATACGGAAAACAGTGAGACATGAAGTTCTTATTCCTCCTGCTTACTATTATATACGAATGAATATGTGGAAGGATGTGCTTCGAAGAACCATAATTCAGCTTATGGATGACACAGGGTTTACAGAGGAGTCAGAGGCTCGGCAGCTTTTCGAGTCTCTGCCTATGACTGAAGGTGATTTGGAGTGTAAACTCTTGGATGCTTCTATGGCCTGGTCGATGGTTGATACGTGGGAAGCCTTGAGGAAACTAGAAGAGAACGTTATTTGCGACTACTACATGGACTTGAAAAACGTTACGTTCAGATCAGCGTCAGCTCCGCCGTCCCCTGAGTCACTCAGAGCTGAGATTGATCTCTGTTCTGTTTCTGTGCTTCTGCAGTCTGTAATTTGGAACAAGGATGTTGCAATTGTAGAGATTGGAGTTCTGAAAACGACGCCCGAATTTCCCATTTCTCAAGATCGGAAGCTTTTCTTTGTATTTGCGCATAGCAAATCGCTTCTAGACCCTTATGAAGAGGGTGAAAGGCTCTCTCAAACTTCACTAGACTCTAACACTGAGTACCCAGAAGATTCCGTAGTTGATGAGTGCTACAGCATTAGTTGGCACCCTTCGGAAGCGCCGATACTGAATCAGCAAATACTACACAGCAAACCTATGTTTTGAATTCAGTTTACCACAGGATATGGTGATGCATTTTGCGCCATATCCCTAGCGTACAGCATAATAATTCAGCGCCAGTATATATTTCATATGTTGTGTATTCTAGCCATAGTCGTCTTGTATATAAATAGTCTACATCTATGGGTATATATCTATATATATTGGTTAGTCTGTTATTTGTTTATTTGTCATCATGCATCAATTACTTTGGTTATCCTCACCGTCCTCCTTCGAGTCCTTGCAATTCAAGTACGACAGAACTTCGCTGTAAATGGCCGGATCCTCTTCCTTTAATCCTTGAGACTCTTCTGACAACTCCAGCCACGTCACATTCTTGTATACCTTCGGGTTCACTACTCCACCGAATATACCATTCGCATCATCGTATATTTCCTTTGTAGCCGATTTCACGTATTCGACGTTAGATTCGGCTACAAGCAGACAAATAGCATCATAACCCCCCGCGCCTGGCACACAACCCCCGAGAACTCCTCGCAAACTCAAGCAGGAATTCAGCAATATCGTCTGCTCCGGCGGCTCGATCTCTGCACCTGATGCACGGGTCATCTCCCGCAATCCGCGCCGAATATTGTCAAAGCACTGCACAACTTCGCTCAGAATATGAACGTAGCCAGCATGGGACGAAACAGGAAGTTGAGCAACCATTGACACATATTGACCAGAGTGTTTAGACAAATAATGGAGCATTTCTTCGTACTCTTCAGGGGATGAGACATCGAGCTTCTTCATTTCATTCAAAAGTTCCACTAACTTCATATTCCACTTATTTAATTCCGTCCACAGCCTATGAGCCTCCTCTGGACATTCTGATCTCCAATTCAACACCGTAGAGACAAGCTTGGTAGTCACAGATCCACCTTTCACGTCTCCCATAATAAGCCTGATCCCCCGTGGCAGAGAACACGTCTCAATTTCCATATCCCATACTGTATTGATAACTTCATCCAGCTTGGCAGTGTCAGCCGATACAGTATCGATAGGGATGAGCGGGGCAATAGTGCTGATAGGGAATCTCCGGTAGCGAATGCTGCCAAATACAGCTGCTCCTACATCAAATCCAGATCCAATCTTGCCCTGTGCAGCGCAGTGAGCCAGCTGGCCAAGGTTATGAACGATACGCAAAGTAGGAATGTCACTGACGTCAAAATCATCTTGGAAAACAGACAGAAGAGAGGCCACAAGTACCGTGACTAACCCAGCGGAAGATCCCAGCCCTGTTTTGGGTACTTTGGTGATGGGGCTGTCAAAGAAGGGGAAAGCAAACTCGGAAACAGTCGTAATAGCGTTTTCTGAAGAATGATAGGCCCCGTCCGACAGTACTGTGATGTCAATATCGACTGGAGCCTCAGGACGAACATAGGCTAGGACAACTTTCAAAGTAGTCTCAATGAACGAAGAGGAACTGGATTCAGAGATTCTACCAGTGAATAGTAATCGTTAGCAAGTGCATTTGATATATATATAAATCCCCTGGATAAGTGCTAATTTAATTCACTTACTGTTCCGGTTTGAACCGCTTAGACTCGTCGTCGTCCTTTACCACGTAAATCCACGTGCTGTCTGTAAACTGAGGACTTCTCACGGTAATTTTGGTGACTTCTGAGGGCTCCGCTCTCACTACAGCCCGCATTCGAGCTGACAGGGCCGTAACGAACGCGGAGTACTCCGGGATCAGAACCAGGTAGCCCCCGGCCAACAGGGCTTTGCTCGGCGCGCTGAAAGATCTCTCAACCGACATGACTCACCGTCTATAAAACCAACGTGATATACCAGCCTATAAGCAGATAAACAGTATATAAATGCTGATTTTCAGGCCCTGTATATTAAACGAATGCCCTCCTCATCACTCCCAAATCGATATTTCACTCTATACGCGGGTGAGTATCGCGATGAGATGTGATGTGTGTTCTATTATGGATTACGTAATGCCTTGATCACTTCATAATCGAAGCCATTCGGAGTTTCGATAGAAATATATCGGATAGAAATGATTGATAATATACGACAGAATCTGATAAAGAAAAAACGACGAAAAAGAAAAAAAGCTGATCCCTGTAGACCAGTTGAACTCTACTGGAAGAGAAATTCACAAAATAGGAAGGGAGAGTTGTCTTCACTGCGATTCCGGCAAGATGAGCGCCGCAGACAGTTGCCCTGTAGATCATTCCAAGCTACAGCAGAGTACGAGTGAAAAATGCCCCGTAGATCACACAGCCCTGTCGAAAACCAAACCGGACCACAGCACGTTTGAAACTCTGAAATCTGGAAACTCCAGCGAAGCGAGCGCCTGCCCCGTGGATCACAACAGCCGAAAAGTATGGATGGGAAAAACTGCTGAAGCCGAGTCAAATGAGGTCTGCCCAGTTGACCATGAAGCTCGTGAGATCTGGATGAAGAATAATGCATCGGCTCCTGTGCTGGCGGAAGCAGACTGTGCAGATGCAGCTGCCAAGCTGACGCCCGATGCCGCTACACCTGTAATTGACGAGAGATCGGCTATTCTGTCGGAACAGCGAGAAGTATCTTCCATTCCTCGTAAAGGACTAGACGGGAACTGGGTTTACCCCTCGCAGCGTCAATTTTATAACGCCATGAAGCGGAAAAACTGGTCCCCGAGAGCAGAGGATATGGGCACTGTGGTCCCCATTCATAATGCCGTGAATGAGAGGGTCTGGCAGATGATTCTTGATTGGGAGAAAGGCCAGGGCGCTGAGCAATGTGGCGGTCCTGAATTGATCTCGTTCAAAGGCGACTCGAAGAAGCTGACGCCGCGGGCAAGATGGAATATGTTTTGGGGGTACGAGAAACCTTTTGACAGGCATGACTGGAAGTTAGATCGTTGTGGGAAAGAGATTGACTACGTTATTGATTTTTATGCAGGGAAAAGCAATTCAAAGATGCCAGGGATACCCAGTTTTTATTTAGATGTCCGTCCAAAGCTCAATAGTGTTGAAGGCGTGACAATGCGGGTGAAGAAGTTTCTTGGGCTCTACTAGGGGGCAACGCAAGGAGTTTTTGGAATACCCATCATGTATATATTAATTTAAAAGCCCAGTAAAAAGAGTCGATTTAGCTTACGTATTCAATTACGTGGTACATTTTATATACCACGAAAGAGCAAATGCTGATATAAGGCTATATATAGTATTCATCTTCTTTGATACAAATAACTCATTGGACAATAAAATAGTTCTCCATGATTAATTCTATTTACATACATGCTGGGTGTCTCGTAAAACTTATAGACCCGCCACTGGTATAACAGCGCTTATCGGGGTTGCATAGTAGCACCAAGCTGTTGCATTTTCTATAATGTCTCTGTTAATATACTGGAAATCCATATTACTCCGACTGCCCATCTATCTCACTTACCTCTGAAACCTTTCCGTTAACCTCAAAATACTTAGCAACACACCGGTCGATACACAGAGACTCGCCAGAGTTCAAAGGTCCGTCAGGGTACTTATTTGTGATGCATTTAGTATGGCAAGAGTCAACCAGTCTGTTGAATAAGTCGGTGACCATTTCAATCTCGAACTCAGCAGCAACCAGCTTGTTGCTGTCCACCGCACCAGTGGGGTTAGATTTGTTACCTCCAAACAGAAAAGACATTTTGTTTAACTGATTTCTTCTTAATAGTTCCTTGATAAATCACCAAAATCCACCCTATAAATCTACAACAAATTACCAGTGCCGATCACTACTTAATTTCCTTCAAAAACCGACTGAAAAATATCAATAATTCGGGCGATTCCGTCACTTCGCATGGGACTATCAAGCGGGTAACTTTCCCGAGACGAGACATGAAGTCCAAATTAAAAAGATCAAATCGGGAAATAGGGTTTGCTTACTACATGTATATTGCGCAGGAACATTGCAGCACAATTACCATTTTCAGCATTAAGCGTAAGTGCGAGAGTCCCCCTCGGTCGGGGAATCCGCGAGACCCAATGCGAACTCCGCCATATTCAAGGCGGAGTAACTATCAGTGACTCCTGAGGCTCTTCCCTGGAAGTATGGATTAGATTACGGGATTTAACGGAAAGTTTCCAGGCTTTTACGATTAATCCATCATCTGACATCTCAATTGAAGGTTCTACTAGCTGTTGGGATTGTTCAGAAGTACATATTGAAAGCACACTACTGGCATTATGTCTGCAATTGACTTATCTTCCTATGGACGGGAAATCAAACAGGCTTACGACTCGATTGTAGCGAACGATGGTTCCATTTCATGGGTTCTGCTGAACTACGGCGCCGGGCTATCGAATACTGTGAAGCCCGTAGCACAGGGTAATTCTGGTTTAGAAGAATTTCTGGAAGAATTCGATGATGGGAAAGTACAATACGGATTTGTCCGTGTTTCTGATCCAAATACTGGTCTACCAAAGTACGTTCTCATTGGCTGGTGTGGGGAAGGAGTTCCTGAGCGTGCAAAGGGGTATTTCAACTCGCATTTCGCTGCTATCGCTAAAATCTTCCCCGCTTATCATGTACAGGTAACTGCTCGTTCGTCTGATGATCTCAGTGCAGTAGAGATCCTTAAGAAAGTCGAGAATGCTTCAGGTTCAAAGTACTCTTTGCACTCCAAGGCTGTTCCTGTGAAACCCCGGTACTCTTCTTACCATGCTACGTCTGGTTCTAAAGACGAAGACTGGGGTGACGACGCCCCACCTGTAGTTGAATCAGAGATAACGAAAGTTCCTACAGCGTATAAACCTACTAAAGTAGATTTGGCATCTATCAAATCCAAGCCACAGCCCAGGCCTCCGTCTGCTGATAAAAGTAAACCCGTAGATATCGATAGTATTAAATCAAATGCAAAGGCCGCTGGTCTAGATAAGTTTAACTCTAAGCCTGAACCAGTTAAAGGTGCCTACGTGCCTATTGGTAAAGTTGACATTGCAGCTATTCGCGCTCAAGCTAAAGCTGCTGGGCTCGATAAATTTGACTCGAAACCTGAAACTGTGAAAGGTTCTTATGAGCCAATTGGTAAAGTTGATATTGAATCAATCAAGAAGAAGGCTTCTGCTAATCCTACAACCACTAGAGTCCCTGTACGCTCTCCTGAGAAGGAAGAAGAAACCTTTGAGGACAATTCTGAAGAGCCTAAATCTCTGAAAGATCGCATGAAAGCCTTCCAGCAGAGCGAGAGACTCACTGAGCTGCCTAAACCGAAAGTAGAGAAGACTGTATTATCCAGATTTCAGCCACAGGGCAGAACAACGACTATTCATACTCCTAATCCGCTTGGTGTGGCTCCAAAGCCGACAACTATGCTGGGAGCCAGTAGGAATTTTGGTGCTGAAGGAGGCAAAACGCCGGCTCAAATTTGGGCTGAAAAACACGGTAAAACACAGAACGCATCTCAATCGAATTCTGAGGTAAAAAGAGACGAGCCAGCTGTCGTTCAAGAGCATGAATCTGTAGAGAAAGCTCGTGATGCTTTCAAGAAACTGGAGCTACAGTCGAAAGACAGCGATGAGGAGACGTTCAACGAGAAACCGTCATTCCAAACCCGCGAACCCCCAGCTCCATCGTTCTCTAGGCCAGCTTTCCCGCCACCTCAGACGGAAACTGAGGAGAAAGAGGAGTCAGAAGGTGAACAGGAGCAGTCGATACCGCCTCCGCCACCAAGAAACGTCCCCAGGGCCCCAGAACCTGTTCCTGAGCCGGAATATGAACCTGAGCCTGAGCCAGCTCCTGAACCTGAAGAGCAGCCTCAAGAACAGCCAGAAGAGCAGCCTAAACCTGCAGAAACTGGTAGTACCGTAGTTGCTGTAGCAGAGTTTGATTACGAGGAGGCTGAAGACAATGAAATCTCTTTCCAGGAGGGCGAAAAGATAACAGCTATTGAATTCGTAGACGAAGACTGGTGGTTAGGAACTAACGCTGCTGGGAAACGTGGTTTGTTCCCGAGAACATACGTTGAACTTGTAGATGAAGGATCAGCTGGTGTTGAAGCCGCTCCAAAGCAGGCAACTGAGGCTGAGGCTGAGGCTGAGGCTGTGACTGAGGAATCTGCAAAGGATGCTCCTTCTGCTGTTGCCCAGTATGACTATGACGCTGCTGAAGACAATGAGATCTCATTTAAAGAGGGCGACGTCATCGTAGAGATAGATTTTGTAGATGAGGACTGGTGGATGGGGACAGTTAATGGAGAGAGGGGCTTATTCCCTTCGAACTACGTTGAATTATCGGCTTGAAAGATTAAATATGGCATCCGGTCATACATTTGGTTGTATGGTGAAAAACAGAAAAGATGAGAGGATTGGAAAAACAGATAAATCAATAAATAGCGCGTTAACATTGCTTGAAGTGTATAAAAAACGTTGTCTAGATAGAATATTGAATGTGTGGTTCTTGAAATGACCAAATATATGTTGTATATGTGTAGTAGCTGTGAAGTCGACGTTATGAGTAAACTTTTTATAGAAGTAATCATGTCTTTACTTACAGTGATTCCTTCTCTGGCACCCTCATTCAAGGTGAAAATCTCTGGTGAGTTCCCTGTGAATCCGGGAAGCAATGAACAATTATACTGTCATTTTGCTCGTTCAACAGTGGCTAGAGTTGTTTATGGAGCCTTGTGATCCAGAATCTCAGTGTTGAAGATCCCTGGGGTGATTCTTTTTCTCCTCTTCGAGCTATTATGCTAGCATGCGAATTCATAGCTGTTACGTAAACCGCATACTTCTCCCAATCTAATGTGTTCAGTCTTTTAATAATAGTTTGTTCAGTAGTTGTCAACTCCAGTTTCGGTGAACATTTCAGTATTTCACTGAATTCTTCAGACTTTCCTTCGTACGGTACGATTTTATCCAACGTAACCTTCAGATTTTCCGCCTGAGACTCGTCCGCTTTGCCCTCAAACTCGTCCGCTTCTGCTTCGTCCTTACGATCTCCAGCGTCGGCATTGAGAATGTCTATAGCTCTTTCCGTTACATCCGCTGCTTCGTTACTCATGGCAGATCCACGTCTGCTCCTCTTTTTCGTAATTGCCAGCAATTCCTCAACTTCGTCTTTGTCTGACTCATCAATGTACTGCTCGACTTGAGTCGATTCGCCATCCTCCGATGGACTCTCAGGGGTCAGGGAATTGTCTGATTTCCTTTTAACCCGAGCTTCGCAGTAAATCGACCATTCTTTCTTCAGATCAGAGCATTCAAAACTTGAGACTCTGAAAGCACTTCTGATTGTTCCATAAACCGAAAAGCAGAGTGCTATCGGCACTATTATAGGAACCAAGACGATCAAAGCAAGGTACAGTTTGATCAGTCTCCCGTTTAAACCGAGTACTGTATTACTTTTACGTCTTTGCTCTTCGGGCAAAAGTTTACTGGTTTCTAAATCTACGATAAGCGGACCTTTCGATACAGCTTGCTGCTGGAAAGTCAGGGTCTGTCCTTTCTCAAATCCCTGAAATTTCAAATCTACTAATTTCCAATCCTTCCAAGGATTACGATCTGTGATGAAACCAGTGTAAAAAGGAACAGCTCGGTCAAATCGAACATTCGTGAAAAGATAACGATGCTCAAACAACGAAAGTGCCTTATAATACGGTAGATTCTCATCAGTAAGGTCTAGCAAAATAGTAGATCTGTGATGAAACATATCGCGGCCAGATTGACCGAGAATCCGCTTCCCTAATACGTTTCGCACTCTATCGAAAACTGTCTTCTCCAGGAAATGCACTCCAACGTAGGGAGAGGCAAACGTAGTAAACGTCCGAGGTTTAATTAAATCAAAGAATCCTATCTCGTACAGCTTTCCTATACAGTAACGAACAATAATACCACCCATAGAATATCCAACAAAGCTTATAGAGGTAACAGTCTTGCCAGACTCCAAAAGCTCAGCAAGGAACATTAGAATCTCCTCATTTACGCGATCACCGCAGGTTGTAATCCCATCGTAGGTACGAAAATTCTCATTGCTCCGAGGAATTAACAGTTCAACATCTTCTGCTCCCTCGCCAGAGAATTCTTCCTCAATTACATGCTTCACAGCACGCATATGTTTCCCAGAACCCCACAGCCTAGAGAGATATCCACGTTAGAATCAATACAGGGAGAACAGTGGACCTTTCACTATCATTATATACAACTTACCCATGAACCAGGACGAAAAGATGAGTACCAGAAGCCATGACAAGTCAGATAGACGTTATTTGCTTAACCTCAAGCTTGAATATCCTCAATTTTCCACCCAATAACAGCAATGCTAATCACTATTGACTGTTCAGTCAAGCCTAAGCAGCTTAGGCTACAGATTATATACTAACTGAACTCCCCCGAGTCCTGACAATATAAATTTCATAAACTATACGCTTATATAGAGGAAAGAAGTGCCTGCCTGTCTGTTTACCACTTTCTTCTCAAATGAGTGAAAAACTCCGTGAAACTTCTATTTTCCGTCTTCCGTGTTCCTCCGAGCTCCGGCCTAATAGGTATTTTTCACTTCCTTAGAAATTACGCGAATTCAGCTTAAACCTCACCACGTAACATACATCAGAGATGATCGTAGAACACAGTATATACACGCAGAGATAATTTAAACTGGGAAATCATCAATTGAGGTCATCAATTCCTAATTCTGCTCTGTTGAATAATCTCTGTTATATTTGGCGATAGGACCGAAAAGGTAATGATAAAGCGAAGGGGTGGCGAATGGGATGTCTGGAGATTGAGAGGAGGGAGTGGTGATGGGATAGAGAAGGATATAGGGAGGAATTGAGTATATAGAAGTGGAGTATGTAGGGGTGGGGTATATATAGAATATATTATCTGGGAATGTAGATGTAGTATGTAGCAGTCTGTCCATTTAGTGGTTTATCTGTCTATCTGCCTGCCTTTCAATTGATGGCTACTGAGGACAGAGATAGTAGTCGAGCGTAGTATCTCAGAGGAATTAAAGGGTCCTGGTCGTTTATTGAGGAATTCCTTGGATTATCTTGGACTTTCTTGGACTTTCTTGAATTTTTTGGTCTTCTATTGTCTATTATCACTCAATAAATCGAGCCTATACTATCTATACATCTTATCTCTACATTCTGCTGTATGATATAATCCTTTTCCCTTAAACGACTAAATACGAACTGGTAATTTACGTTATCTCGTCCTAAATGTCAGTATATCTTGCCCCTTTCCCTGACACCATCTAAGCCGACGTCGTGACATTGGCAAGATTGGACAGGATAGTCAGATAAGGCTGGGACGTGGTAGAATTGCTGGTCAGAGCAGTGGCTGCACTTGTCTGACTATCGTCCAGGGAAGCTCCTGTCGTGGAGATCGGGCCGAGGCTCAAATCTGTGCTTGTGAGCGTCAGAGTCAGAGTCTGGGTTTCAGAAGCTGGGCCGGTTTCCTGTTCCCCGTTCTGTGTAATAGTTACAGTCACTCCAGGCTCTTTCACTGTCTCTGTTACTGTAGCAGTGACTGTCTCGTGAACCGTGACGGGTACGCAGTCGTCGGAGGAAGTAATGGCGTCTTGCCCTGCCGCTTTCTTGTCTCCTGCTAGCAGATTTGAACCACCTGTTTCGCTGGCAATTGCCGAAGAACCAGAGGCAGATCCAGAAGCAGAAGCAGATCCAGATCCAGATCCAGAAGCAGATCCAGAAGCAGCAGCAGCAGCAGAAGTCGAACTAGAACCAGTAACAGTTGTGTAGTACGTCCTGCTTACTACCACATCGCATCCGTCGGTGCAGCCCTCGGTCTCCTCTGTAGCATCTGCTGCATCTACCTGGGTAACCACCGAAGTTTCGCACCCGCTATCATCGCATGTGGTTATCGTCTGCGTAACAGTCGCCAAAAGGGATCCCTGGCTGCTCGCAGTAGACAGGCATTCAGGCTCTGTGCATGTCGTCACTGTGTGTGTGACAGTTATAGTAGAGTCTTCGTCTGCAGAAGCAGCAGCAGCAGCAGACACGGCAGACACGGCAGCGTAGGTAGCTGTGATTGGAGTAGAAGGTTTCAGTTCCTGGGTTATCTCTTGAACATGACAGTTTGCATCGTCGCAGGAAGTGATAGTCAGCGTAGTGAGTACTGGCTGGACCGTAGTGTAGTAGGTGATCACAGTGGGGTAAGCGTTACCCTGAGCGTCAGATGTGTAGGATGTTTCAGAAACGACTTGTTCCTGAGCAGCCAAGGATGAAGAACTGTTGAAGCCATTCGGGTAAGCGTTAAGGATGTCTCTGGGTCTCAGGTGAGAAACGTCGTTGTACCTTTCAGCCAGCAGGGCGTTGGACGCTGTGAGCAGAGATAAAGCGAGAGCTAGGTTCTGAAGTAGCATAGTGATGTGAATGATAGTTGGTTCCTTATATAAACGAGTGAGGTGAGATAATAGCGATGATTGTCTTTCTTTGCCAGCGTCGATTAGCGAAACGAATGTGAAGTCAAAGAGCTGAAAGCAAAGTACAGTGGCTCGTGTAAAAGAGGGGACGAGACTGATTTTATTTTTGGCTGAGTAGTGGCCTGTGGAGAGCGAGCAATTGTTCGGTATTGTTTCCTACATTCAGAAGCTGACTGGTACCTACCTCTACGACGGTGAAGAAGATTCAACGCGTTATTCGTCTCATGTGGGAATATAGGATATATAAAGATTTCATTCAGGGAGGCATTGCACGGTATTTGGCAACTTTGTTCCCCGTTGAATGGGCTGCTCTGAGCCAAGGCTGTAAACCCGTTCTTGGAATATTCCATCTTGATTCCATCTTGATTCATTCTGCTCTGATAACGGCTCTCATTGTTCGCGTGCAATAATTCCTAAGCGGATTTTTGCCTAATCCAGCAAATTCACTTTGCAAATGCGCCGTTGACATTCCAATTCTGTTCTAATTCTCTTCGCCTGTCATTTTAAACTCTCCACAGCCTCTTTAACCTCATCGAGATTAAATGACTTCGCGATATATTCATTCCATATTTGGGTATATCCCTCTTCATACATTCTCGAAAGACGCGTCGTCTCGAAACTGAAAAAATAAGACGCGTTTCTTTCTCGAACCCGGGGATGACACGCGATGAGACGTGAGGTAAGAAAACGGTTGTCCGGTAAGGAGGGGGACAAGTATTACCGTTTAATACAATGAATGAGGAACTCCCTGCACTGTAATATGGCAACTACACCCCCAGGGAGACGTTTACTGTGGTAGAGGCTGTCCGGTAACCTGGTTTCGATGGAATATATGATATCTCATCTCTCCTCGCTTCTACAGTTCCTCGAAGGGTACAGATGGTAGGTGAATAGAATGGTTATCTTTGCTGCCTGGTAGTTTGCTGATAGTTGCTGGTGGTCCTGGTAATTGGTATAAATAACGGGGATTCTCACAGGTTACGGAGGTTCTTTCGCGACGGCGCTGACGAAGAAGGAAGTCGTAATCGGATATATATATATACTGGTATATGATATCATAGAATAGATAGACTTGATAGATCACTGGTGCTGATAAGCAGCAATTAACTGGCATAATCTGTATTAAAAATGGTTTCTGAAGAACAAATTAAGAAGTGGAAGAGGGAGAAAGTGATAGGCATCATTGGACTTGGAGATATGGGACTGCTATACGCCCGAAGATTCAGTTTGGCTGGATGGAAAGTCGTCGGATGTGATAGAGAAGAAGAACTTGAAAACACGAAACGGCGATGCGGAGGAATCGACATGGAAGTTCTGGCCAACGGCCATTTGGTTGCTCGTTGCAGTGATTACATCATCTACAGCGTGGAAGCTGAGAATATACGTAAGATTGTAAGCATTTACGGTCCGTCAAGCAAAGTAGGTGCTATCGTAGGCGGTCAAACCTCTTGCAAAGCGCCAGAGATTGAAGCTTTTGAGCAGTATCTGCCGCATGATGTTGAGATCATCACATGTCACTCGATGCACGGGCCGAATGTGAATCCCAGGGGTCAACCATTGGTGCTGATAAATCATCGGGGCAGCGAAAGCAGCTTTGACTTCATAAAAGAGCTATTTTCGTGCTTAGAGTCGAAAGTTGTTTATCTGACGGCCCAGGAGCACGACAGGATAACAGCAGACACGCAGGCAGTGACGCATGCTGCGTTTTTAAGTATGGGAGTAGCCTGGAGAGCTAATAATCAGTATCCATGGAAAGTAGCACGATGGACTGGAGGGTTAGAGAATGCTAAAATCAATATTTCGCTACGGATCTATTCGAACAAATGGCACGTGTACGCCGGGCTGGCTATCACTAATCCGTCAGCACACGAACAAGTGCTGCAGTACGCCACATCTGTTACTGATTTGTTCAAAATGATGATTGAGGGAAGGAAGGACGAACTCAAGACGCGTTTAGAGAACGCGCGCAAGTTTGTTTTTGCAAACGAAGAACAGCAAAGAGATCACCAGTTGCTGCTGTCAGATGAACTCTTAGCTCAGTACTCTCTGGGACGTGTTCCCCCGGAACGACGTACTCCTAATTCTCATTTGAGTTTACTGGGAATTGTAGACAGTTGGTATCAGCTGCGTATTGTGCCTTACGATCATATGATTTGCTCGACTCCTCTGTTCCGTATTCTGCTAGGGGTAGTAGAGTACTTGTTTTGTACTGAGGGCCTATTGGAAGAGTGCATAGAGTACGCTGTCTCGGATCAGGTATTCCGAGCTGACGATCTGGAGTTTACGATTGCCGCCCGCCAATGGAGCAAAATCATTGCTACGGAAAATTTTAAACAGTATAAAGATTTATTTGAAGAGACTCAAAGCTATTTTGATCATATGTTCCCAGAAGCTACTCGTATTGGCAATGAGATGATCAACAACATTCTGTCCAAAGTCAAAAGCTGATCTCATCTCCGGGCTTAGCTATCTCCAGCATCAATTCTGCATATATACATGAGCTATAAATATAAGAGAATAGAATAGAATAAAATAATATAATGGAAGCTACTCTTTCAACTCCATAAGTCCGCCTTCCCACTAGCCAAACCATCCGTCTCATCTCGTTACTTCCTTATATTCAATTCCCGCTTACGTAAGCCACTATAGGGACTCTCAAGTCTCATCTCGCAAGCCCAAACTTCAGGCAGACGACGGAACCGACGAAGAAAGATCAGGTACTGAATCTTCACTTTCCGAGGAGAAAATGAGCCATTAGAACCTATTTATCTATCGTAAATCCTCTGTAGAAGAATCTGGATTGCGTGTTGAACCTCCAGTGCCTGGCAACAACTCTCTAAGGTCTGCGTAGAGCTCATTTGTTGCGTGTGTTGTGGCAACAGTACTCCTTCAAACTACGGATTGGGTTGTCGGATCGGATATTTGCATTAATCGGAGTTACGGCAACTGTAGGATTCGAATTCGGATTCGGATTTGAAGCTTTCCTTAGACTGTCACGAGGTTTGAGCTGGTAGCTATGGGTAGGTGTTGATGAAGTGTATTTGGATCTCCTCCGTCGAGTGAAGGATACATAGGGGTACTTAGGAGGATAGAATAAGCATCAAGAAGGATATATGAGTCTAACGGCTGTTCTGCACAGGTCAGGTGTTTAGCGGGATCTTTTCCCGGTTATGGGGGTTGAAGAAAGAAATACGGATTCTGATTTTAGGGCTGGATGGCGCTGGGAAAACTACAATTCTCTATAAGCTGCAGGTATGTGAATTGAGGGGTGATGGCTGAGTAAGCTGATTGCATAGTTATAAGCGTAGCCTGTTCCTGAATACTAACATTGGGTGTTTAGCTTGGGGAAGTTATTAGCACAAAGCCTAGTATGTTCTGGTCATATTGCTGTTATTCGTTACGGTGTATCAAACTGAATTGAACTGTGAACAATTATACTAATCATTCTATTAGCTGTCGGGTTCAACGTTGAGACTCTCACTTATAAAAACTTGAAACTGAATGTTTGGGTAAGTGATTTACGGGATTGGGGTGGATGTGGCTGTTTAAACGAGCCGGCTGTTAAGATATAAACTGGTTAAACTATACAATGGAGAAACAAAAACTAACTGTACACAGGATTTGGGTGGTCAGACGTCTATTCGACCATACTGGAGATGTTACTATGCAAACACTGCTGCTGTTATCTTTGTAGTTGACTCCACAGATCGGGAACGGATAGGTACCAGTGCTGATGAGCTGCATACTATGTTAAAGGAGGAGGAATTAGCAGATTCCGCTTTACTGGTATTTGCTAATAAGCAGGATCAGCCGGGCGCGATGACAGCCGCTGAAGTATCGAAGGCATTGAATTTAGTTGAATTGAAAGACAGAAGTTGGAGTATAGTAGCTAGTTCGGCAATTAAGGGTGAAGGATTGACAGAAGGTCTGGACTGGCTTATTGATGTGATCAAGGAGGAACAATTGTGATAAGGATGAGAAACCTGTCTCTATACGAAAAGGTAGTTGATCTGGTTTATAGATATACCGTGGCGAGTTCACAGGCTGAAACTAGTTCGGCCTTTTGGCCTTATATAGGTGTAATACTAGTGTGAGATGCAATGAATCGAGTGCATGGACAGATTGCTCTCAAATATGAGTAACCTGAGACAGAATCAAGTTCAGGTTTTGGCACGGTTGTCATGAATAGACGGAAAATCATATATATGTGTATGTATATGTATATCATTAACGTAGTCTAAGGCTATTGGTAATTCTATGTAACTGTATAGCTGGGTAGGGCTGTTTGGTCTTCCAATCAGCGGTTTCCAACCACTCCGCGCTTTAATCCAGAGAGTAATAAGGTATGCTAGCTTTAAAGAGATGTCAATCAATCAGTTAGTCAATTAATCAATTAATCAATCAATCTTCAATTGATAGTACTTCGCACTTCCTATCTCCCACCTCCCATTATCTTCTCACTTTCACGTCTCCTCTCCCATTTCTCTCTATCTGACATTTACATCATTCATTCTCTCACTTTCTGATGATGTCATCCGACTACATCTTCATATCAGCTTCCTTATGATGAGGTGAATGCTCTGACAATGCAGTGAATTATTCATTATCGATATCAATTATAATCTCTAAGGATTCTCTTGTACAGTTGTCTGATATCCCAGTTTTGCCGTTGAAGAATCTGAGCTTTGGCACCCTTGAAGTCCCCTGAGTCTGACGAAGCTATTGGCTTTTTGAATTGCTTCAAATGCCTCGGTACAGTCCAGTACTATCAGCATCAGCCATATAATCATTGGTTAGGAGTAACGGTTACTAACAGTCTGATACGTTGACACATCCTGAGAAAGCAGTCTGTTGTTATTGCATTTGCTGCCCTGAGCTGAAGGGTTTCTGGATAAGTAAAGTTCAGGCTTAATATGAAGCTGATATTCCAGAGGGTGTTTGATCCCCGCATACTGGCCAGGACGCCTGGACTGTGCTTCTACGCTAACAGTGCCAAACTGGGATTTGCGCGGACTGCACTGGTGAAACCGCGCTGCCTAAGGAGCCATTTTCGGCGTATTATGCCTGAAAATAGTGCCCATAATGCCCGTCATGGGTCTCGCGGCATTAACTGGACAGCAATTGCTCTGAGTAGCACAGCAGTTGTTTATTTAACTCACAGAGGTATCAGAAATGATGCTGTGAATTCTACTGTTCCTACGACTTTTGAGCGACAGCTGTGGTTGGAATCTGTGGAAGAGAAAAAGCAAGCACAGGAAGAACGGAAAAGTAATTATAGTATTGTGCAGTACTTGTACCACGACGTTATCATCAGATATGTAGTAGATCCTGTAAAAACGTTTATAAGATTTGTAGAATTGACTATAATATTTGTTCCTGTGATTCTTGCGTATCCCATCAGCTACCTGGGGATGGTTGACGCGAAATACGAAGAACGATCAGGCGCACTTCTATGGTATCGTATGATTCGCCGGGCTATGGAAATGGGATCAGCCAGTTTTATAAAATTGGGCCAGTGGGCGGGTTCCCGGACTGATATATTTCCTCGGGCTCTGTGTGATGAACTTTCAGAATTGCATTCTAATGCTAAAATGCATTCTATGCATCAAACTAGAAAGATTGTCAGTGACGCGTTTGACATGCCGTTTGACGAGATATTCGATGAGTTTGTTGAGAAACCAATGGGTGTAGGAGCTATAGCTCAGGTGTATGTGGCGAAGCTAAGCAGTAAGATAATGGAGAATGTGAGGGCTAAACGAGAAGAAGCATTGGCTGCTGAGAAGAGCAGAGGAACTTCACTGTCGCTGTTTGATTATAAAAGCAGCCGCAATGATGAACCTGACTCCTGGGTAGCAGTGAAAGTAATCCATCCTAATGTAGAGAAGACTATTGATCGTGATTTAAAGATTATGATGTTCTTCGCTAAACTGATAGATCTGGTTCCAGGTATGGAGTGGTTATCGCTGCCTGATGAGGTTGATCAGTTTGGGTATATGATGAAATCACAGTTAGATCTGCGTATAGAAGGGCAGAATCTGCGGCGGTTTAGAGAGAACTTCAAGAATCGCATTGATGTGAAGTTCCCTTACCCGTACTTGGACTACACCTCACGGAAAGTTTTAGTTGAAGAGTACGTGTATGGTGTGCCAATCAGTAAGCTTTTGGACGTCGGGGCTGGGAACAGTTCACAGGATCAGCCACATAAGATGGCCGTTGAAGTTGCTGATAAAGGGTTGAATGTATTTCTGCAAATGCTGATTCTTGATAACTTTATACACGGAGATTTGCACCCAGGGAATATTCTTGTTAGGTTCTATAAGAATGAGCAGGATGCTTTACTGCATAAATTGAATTCACCTTCCCTGGCAATTACTAAGACTGCCAAATCTTCTAAATCTGCTAAAGCTAAAGGATCAGAGGAACAGAAGAGAAATGCGGAAGAAGGAGGTGATAGCAACCTGGAGGCGTATAAGATTCTGTCTGAACTGCAAGCTTTAGGAGACGATTCCCAGGCTTGGAACGAAAAGCTAGACTATCTATATCAGAATGGTTATCACGCTCAATTGTGTTTTCTGGATGTGGGATTGGTTACCGAGTTGAACGATAAAGATAGAGTCAACTTTATTGACCTTTTCCGCGCATTAGCCATGTTCGATGGGTATAAAGCAGGAGAATTGATGATTGAAAGGTCTAGAACACCTGAGACGGCTATTAACAAAGAGTTATTTGCTCTAAAAGTTGAACGGCTAGTTAAAAACCTGAAGAGTGAAACATTTGCTCTCGGGAACGTTAGTATTGGTGATTTGCTAGACCAAATGCTTTCAATGGTACGGAAACACCATGTCAGAATGGAGGGTGATTTTGTTACAGTAGTTGTAGCCATTCTATTACTGGAAGGAGTAGGAAGGCGTTTGGACCCTCAACTTGACCTTTTCGCTAGTGCTATTCCGATTTTGAGACGCTTGGGTCTGAAAGATGGCAAGTACATTCTGGACACGGATAATATCTCGCTTGTTAAAGTATGGCTGGCTCTGGAAGTTAGACGTTTCATTCATGCTTCTATCCAAGACATACACAATCTAGTTAAGTACGATGGCCTGAGTCCTAACTACTAACTGGAAACACTGAGTATGTACCTCGGTAAATCAGAGAATGAAATGAATAATGTATTATTGTAGTATTCGTATAGCCAACTGTGATGAACTACTATAGGCGAGCTTCGAGTGTCGACTCAACACAACACTCTGTACGCTTCTGTGAGTATTCTGATTATACAATGCACTTGTATTAAGACAATTATCAGCAGTGGGTGGTGAATTATACGTAGGACGTTGGAATTTTGACTGATGAATAACGAAAATCACGAATAAATCAGCTACAAGCCCGGATTGAAGCGATAAAACTCCAGTTTCTTGATATTTGCTACCCATTTCTTGTTTTTAATACTGCTCTACTTGCTATTTAGTTCATTTTTTGAACTTCCATTATTTATTAGATGCCGTTGAACCATTCAAAAGGTGCAGTAACTCATATCCTACAAAAAGCCGAGAATTTATGATACGCATGTACTCTAAAAACTACACAACCTCAAGCAAGAGGCAAAACCTTCTACACATTCTACAACCCGATACATATAACCCGGAAACACATTAATCAGCAATTCATATATATTATCCAGCCTTTGTTAGTCTTAAGAATCCCACTCTATCCGATTCTTCAGCATTCTTCGGCATCCTCGGGCATCTCACCGTTTGCTAACTTTGGAACTTCAAGTATCGTCTCGCCAAAGGTCTAGACCCTGCAGTTTACCCCAGCAGCCACTCGCAATCTCCGAACATCTCGCTTTACAGCTCCTACAACCACCTATAGAGAAAACCCCCAGCATTATACAACCAATCTGACACCTCTACAGCCTCCCGCAGCGCCACAGCAACTCCGACGCTCTCACGATCCCTTTGCATTCAATCATCATCACTCTAATTAATCCTCGGGAAACGGGAAACTGCGCCGAGCTCGGATGTCCGAATCGGGCAATTTCTCTTATCCAACGGTATTAAAAAATTCACATGGAGACCCATGTGCGCCACACATGACACAAAAATGACATCTGTCAAAAGACGGAAGCGGAGAAAAAGGAGGAAAAAAGCCGTTAGGATGCAGTAGGAATTGTATGGAAATATCCGTTGAAGAGTACCCAAGAGGAATGCTTATACTGCGCACTGCTGGTAGAATTCTTTCAATGCTAGGAATATACAATGGCGAATAGTAGAATAGTAGAATAGTAGAATGATTGTAGGAATTGAGCGATTGGTTGCGCACCTCGTGAGCACTGCGTCATAAAAGTCTCTATTTGTCTTTATTTTCTACTATACGGGTCATAGTGGAAGGCATATTCTGCAGACAAGAACTAAAAACGCTGTGAGGTTGGATTTTTTTGAAAATTGAGGGTTCGCGTTCGGGGATAAACGATTTTCGGCGTTTCTGGTTGCTTAGGTTGGTCCTGCGGTATAATATTTATTCTATTATTGGGAGCAGAAGACTTCCCCTAACTGATCCATCAACAGACAGTATAGTGAACAGTTAGCTCTGTAGAAAACCCTCATTGGATAAGCTGAAGAGACGAAGCATAACTGTAGAATACAATGAAGTTTGGTAAAACTCTTATTGCGCATCAGATTCCCGAGTGGAGTCACTCGTATCTCAATTATAAAGATTTGAAGCAGAAGATCAAAACCATTGTTATGATTAAAAACTCCCAATGGCAGCAGTCACAGGCGTATAACTCCTCAGGAACTCCCGTTTTGGCATATGATAATTATACTAGTAAATCAACCAACTCTTTACACTCTTCGGATGGCAGCGGGACAGGTACGGAGATTACTGATGAATTAGAGAAATCTCTAGCGAGTTTTTTCTATGCCTTAGACAGGAATTTAGAGAAAGTGAATGATTTCTATAATTTGAAGCACACTGAGTACTCCAGGAGGCTGAATCATCTCTCTGCATTACTGCATTCTGCTTCTCGTTCAGATCTTGAATATGAGGAGATTATGGAGATTATTGGCGTTCTTTTAGAACTTCGTAGTAACTATAGAAACCTGAAATGGTTTGCTGAATTGAACAAACGCGGATTTGTAAAAATTTTGAAGAAATGCGATAAAAAAGTCGGGACAAATTTGCAAGACAGGTACTTAGAATCTCGCGTTTTCACTCTACCATTTGCATTAGGCTCTACGCTCGAATCTGAGCTGAATAGCGTAAACCAACTCATTGCTGAGTTCACTCCTGACTCACCAGATATTGTAAATAACGGTATATACACTCAGGATGCTGGATCTAATTCTAGTACTGGATCGCTGGGACGATCTATCACTCCTTTCAGTTCTGAAAGGCGTCTGTCGTCGTCTTCAGCTGGTAGATATGAAGATTTGAAAGAGTATATACTGAATGACGACGTGATGTCAGTGATGTCGGTATTGTCGACAGAATCTGAGCCAACGAGCAATAAGACACTATTGTCATTGTTCTCTAAAGCTGCGCATCATAAATCATTCCAGTGTTTAGGGTATCTTCTTGGGAAGCTTGATTCTTTGACAGATGCGTCAGAGATCAACTCGAGAAACTTCTTTCATCAGTATGTAATTGGTCTGGGCAAGCAGGAGTCTAAGAATTCATTTACTATTGATTCCGAGTCCAGCTTGAAGGGTCTGAATGGCCTGAAGGATACGTTAAATGGTAACGGTAAGATTAAATTTAGACAACCTTTTATAAATCCTTCTGAAACGCCGTCAGCGGATCGAAGGCTTTTCAGAAATTTTGGTAGCGATGGAGTAAATTCGAATGATGAGGTGGACGTACTGATTTTCATACTAGATAAATTGCCTGAGAAACTGAGGTTCTCTCTTATGGCTACTGATGAATACAGGAGGACTCCTCTACACTATTCTTCACAGTATGGGCTGAAATCGATAACTGAGGTCCTTTTAAAGTATATGAATGCTTGGAAACTGTATGATAATACCATCCCACTTGATCAGCCTGTGTGGTTTGATCGGGAATATTTATCTCCGGTTCATCTGGCAGTTGTAGGAAAACATCCTGTTACAACTAAAGTGTTGGTTCAGTCTATGGATAGAAGCTGTCGTTTGAGCTGTCACGAGATGATTCTGATAGCTGCTAGGCTGAATTGCGAGCCTCTGCTTGATACTTTGCTTGCTTATGGGCTTGATATTAATTATCAGGACACTGACACTGGGGAGACAGCGTTGTATGTCGCTGCTAAGCATAATTTGGTTTCAGTTGTGCGTCATTTGATTGCTAGAGGTGCTGATATGGAATTAGGCGACTACTCGTTTGACTGGACTCCTATTTTTGTTGCTGCTGTAGAAGGATACGGCGAAGTAGTTGAAGTATTGAAAGAAGCAGGAGCAAATTATAAGCGTAAGGATGGTTCTGGGTGGACCCCCATGGAGCATGCAGCTTTAAGAGGACATATTGCTGTAGCTGAGGGTATAAAATTTGATTTGAGCGACGAGATTGAAAGTGAAACCATTGCTAGTTCATTAGCGGGCAGTATGAGCTCAATAAATCTGGATAGAGCGATTGCAGAAGAGGCCTACGCTCTGAGTGAGGAAGATAATGGGTTTAATCTGATACGTAGGGCTAAAACTCCTGAAATAAATGGTATGGAAAATGGGGGTTCTCACAAGAAATCTGCTAAGGGAAGTATGAGCCCCTCTTCAAATCTGGATACTGATCTTCCAGCTGTGAAATCGTTTGGTCATCGGTATTTGAAAGACGAATCAATGATATATATAATGCTGGGATCTAATGATATCAGGAGTAAAATTCAGCCAGTAGAGCTTGAAAAAGTCCCCTTTACGAAAGCTTTGAGCACTGATTTAGATACAGCACTCTCGCTGGTAGTGACGTCGGTGAATGGCAGTGGAGCGCCAGTTGTTATTGATTTGCCTATTCATGATAACCGATCTGTAGAGCCGATTACTTTCTATTCATCGAAACCGGATGACGTGATAATTAAATTTGATATCGTACCAACGTACGCTGGTAATCGGAAACCTGTTGGAAGAGCTATAGCTATTTTAAAAGATGTAAAACTTCAGCTTGGGGCTAACCGTCAAATGCTTAAGCAAGTAGTAACAATCCCTGTACTGAAATCTGAGACACTGGATGTCCTGGGGAAGGTTTCCTTTGAGTATCAGGTGATAACTCCGTTCCATCATCCGGAAATGGGGATTGAAAAGTCTGCTACTTACTGGAAATCGCTTATATCTACAAGAGTTATTGGCCATAGAGGGTTGGGTAAAAATTCAGTATCAAAGAAGAGTCTTCAATTGGGTGAAAACACAGTAGAATCTTTCATTGCCGCGGCTAATTTAGGGGCTTCATACGTGGAATTTGATGTACAACTAACTAAAGATCTTGTCCCAGTTATTTATCATGATTTTCTAGTTGCTGAGACAGGATTAGATGTTCCAATGTATAATCTGACTCGTGATCAGTTCCTGGCGTTGTTTGAAGGAAAGAAGAGAGAAAAGTGTAAAGACCGTAAAATTATTAAAGGAAATACTCATAATGAGAAAGAATCTGATTACGACCCTGAAAGGAACGGGAACGACGGTACAAGGGCAGGCAGGGTGATGAGATCAGCCAGTGATGTTACTAGTAGAAGGCCTCGTTCACTTTCTTTCTCAAAGAGCAGCACCGATGGTATTGACGATAGACTTAAACACACCAGGGACTATAAAACGAAAGGATTCAAAGGGAATTCTCCAGGGATAAGTGTACATTCTCCATTTGCCACCCTTGAACAGTTATTCAAGACTCTTCCCAAGGGAGTTGGGTTCAATATTGAATGTAAATATCCAATGGCAGATGAAGCAGAAGCTGAAGATATGGAGAACATTGCTATTGACCTCAATGTATGGGTGGATACGGTGTTGAAGTGCGTATACGACAATGCCAATGGCAGAGATATTATATTCTCGTCATTCCATCCTGATATTTGCATGATGCTGTCAATGAAGCAACCGTCTATACCTGTTCTTTTCCTTACAGAATCAGGGACGGCTCCAATGTATGACATACGAGCCAGTTCACTGCAGGAAGCCGTTAGACATGCTAGACAGTGGAATTTACTAGGAATAGTATCTGAGAGTACGCCTTTGATTGAATTCCCACGACTTATTTCAGTAGTGAAAGAAAGCGGATTAGTGTGTGTATCCTACGGTGTGGGGAATAACGATCCTAGGAATTCAAAACTACAAATGAAGTACGGAGTTGATGCTGTAATCGTTGACAGTGTACTGGCAGTTAGAAAAGGCTTGACTGAGGAAAGCTGAGAAAATGATATTATTGAATTTGCTAAATTATATAGAAATGCTATAAAATATCAGTGAAGCTGACTAAATTGATCTTTACTGACGTCTGAAGGCTTGCTTAATACAAGTTTGTCCTTCTTATTTTCCAATTGAATAGCGAAATTGTAGTATTGAGCTTCAGGGTTTGCTGCCTGAAGGGTCCACAGGTTGCGCTTCAGTTTGTGAGGCACCACGTTTCGCTTCAGCAATCTTTTTCGCTTCTTCGTGAACTTCTGTAGCATTATTGACTAAATCTTTATAGAATTTTTTAACTTGAACTCCTCTGGGGCTGTCTAAAGCCTTTTCAACGTACTGCATCAGAGAGTGACTTGTATTACTGATATTGTCCGATATTCCATATTTCTTGTCTATTTCTTCTGATTTCTCGTTTACGTGATATTTCGAATCCAGCTGAGAGATGAAAGATTTGAATCTCGCTGACCAGCCGTGCTTTTTATCAAATTCAATCCCTCTTTGCAGTATTTGATCAGAAAGTATGTACCCATTAGCCAGGTATTCAGCCAGAATAGTACTTTTCGGCTTATCTTCCTGTCTCACCTCTGTAATATCCACTTCACTAGGCGTCTCACCACCCGTAGGTTGAGTATTGGAAGAAACGGAGATCTCAATAGGCTGTCCACCCAATTCTGCGCCGTTTAACAGAGTAGCAGAAGACACAGCAGAAGGAGAAGTGAACGTCACTGCTGCAATTTGAGACTTATTCTGCGTATCCGGTAGCAGGCTCAGTGAATCGATTTTACCACAGATTTGGAAAAATTCCCTTACAGCCTGTTCGCTGACAGTCAGCGGGATGTTCTTTGCCACTACAGACATTTCAATTCACGTCACTTATAGGGATCAGGTACTTTGGGCAGTGGGCCTTTCAGTTCTTAGAATTCTTGCTTTACTTTGATACTTTGATACTTTGATGATGGAACAATGATAATCCTGTAAGAAACCAAAAGAATAAACACTTATACCTCTGAATAACTGATATTTCCACTCTTTACACCAGAAAGAAAACCCATATTCCCCTGAATACCCCATATTTATACACCTAACACAGGTAACCGTTGTAATCATCTCCCCACTATATTAATTTTGTTAGCTCATCGAATTGGCTAGATTTTTGTTAGGGTCTGTCCGGATTGGGAAAGAAGGAGCTCATCCGGTTACGTCATCGGAGGGAGAGTTGAAATGCATGTGATGGGGTGGAGATGAGACGCGATGTTCCGAGGAGTGGAAAGTGAGAGAGAAGAGAGGTGAGAGAGGAGAGAGGAGAAGAAAAAGGATGGAAAGAAGGATGGAAACCTATATGGAGAGGGTTGATAGTTGTGATTGATATTTAGGAGTATGGAAACTGTGATTGCTATGTTAGAGTAGTAGAATACTAGAATAATAGAGTGTTAGAGTCATAAAGTAGTAGGATACTAGAGTAGTATAGTCGTAGAGTGCTAAAGTACTAGAACAGTAGATTACTGGCGTAGCATAGTGCCAAAATACTACAGTACTACACTGCCACAGTACTAGAGTATTGTCTCTCCGAGGGAGCTTCGGACTATAGAACAACTAGTAGCAATAGTGTCTACTACATGCTCCTGATGCCCAAGCCAAGGGTTGCATTCCACCAAATCCAAGGCTACAAGCTGCTTCGTCTCAGCAACAGCTTCAGCTATATAGAGACCCTCTCGCAGCGTCAGTCCACCGCGTACAGGCGTACCTGTTGAAGGGGTAAACATAGGATCAATAGCGTCCACATCGTAAGATAAATGAATCGGCCTATCCCCATTATGATTGATTCTCTGTAGAGCCATTTCAACTACTTTAGCAATCCCGTACTTGTCAATATGGTACATGGTAAACGCGGCAATATTCAGGTCACGGAGCAGCTTCTTTTCCCCGGCATCCACGTCCCTGAGACCAATGTACGCTATTCTGTCTGGTGTAATACATTTAGGAACCCATTCAAACGGTTCAGGCACGGGATCGGCTAAACCCATTAGAAATGCTACAGGACAGCCATGAATATTGCCTGATGGTGTGCATTCCGGTGTATTGATATCGGCATGAGCGTCGATCCACAGTAGACAGGCATCTGGGTATTTTCTTTGCACTCCAGCGACAGTTCCAATAGCTATTGAGTGATCTCCGCCAATAGTCAGGGGGAACTGATTTTGCCCTATCGTTTCGGATACTTCATCAGCAATAGTTTTCGAGGCTTGAGAAACGTACCTGGGTCTCTTGAGATTACCAATACTTTCATCAGATTCTGGTACTACAAATTCCAGTGGTTCTTTAGATTCGACTTCCCATCCTAGAGATTTAATCTGGTCTACGATGCCGTGCTGAATCAGGGCTTCAGGACCCCTATCAACCCCAGTTTTACCCTGACCACCTGAAAAGGGGGCCTGTATCAACCGGAGTTTCTTATCGGGATAGTATGTGAATTCTGACACTAGTAGTGGTAGTTAGTATATGATATAGGTATGTAGATATGAATATTTCCAGCAGATTTGAGGATATCAGAACATACTTGTGAGGGAAGATATCGGAGTATATATGTTACTCTGGATATCGATATTTTTAATACCTTATATATAAATATATATATAGCTAGCTTACAAGCTAAATACTATAAACCACTTGCGAGCTTTCTGGTAGTCTTGAAGTACTCGTAAATCCTCTTAATTATCCAATCTGTTCAACGCTCAATTGCCGTACTTTGACAATATGAATCCTCGACCGACTAACTGAACATAAGCATATATATAAGCATATATAAGCATATACAAACAACAGAATCCTGCTGGTATTTATGCTTCACCCAATAATTATATTCGCCCCTCTTTCTCTGGTTGTCTTGCCTTTAACTGTCTCGTATTCAAAATTTGACATTTAAAGGCAGGAGTTGGAGATGGTGAATGCCGAAAACGCGATAAGGTTAGACCAAAAAACTAACACCGAACGACATCACAACGGGACGGAAGCCGTCGGAATAAGCCGGGACGGATAGAAGAGCAACCAGGCTTCAGCGTACAAGCTGTACTTTCATACTCGGGACACATGAACTCGGCTTCCAGTAGTACCGAATGTTGTACGAATATCCCCATGATATCCGACCCGAATCTCGGTAATGCCGGACCGGATAATCCGCCGTTGAAATTTGGCATCTCGGATTAACGTTCGGAGCTGCTCCGCATGCGGCAGTGCTGCATTTCACCTCTAAAGGCAACATCAAACGACGGAAAACGATGACGGGGGGAAAAGCAGGGTGAGGGGTGCAGCGAAGAGCATCGGATGAGGTGCGTGGATTTCAGATATGCAGTGCTGAGGGTTTGGCATGCACGATAGTGAGTTTTTTAGAGATTTATGTCGTAAAGGCGTGTATATTCCGGGTTATTCTTTGCTGGACTCTCGGGTATTTTCGGAGCTTCCAGTTGATCCTCGGGTTTATTTAGTATTATATGATTACGTCATCTTTTAATACCCTCTCACAGGTTCACTGAGGCTCTGAAGTACAGAAGCCTTGGTTTACTCGCTGTACTACTCTTGTATATAATGTCTACATGTAGTAATTAATAATGCCAACCCAAGCCAATACTCCCCCACACACACAGCTGAAAAACCCCGGTATAAGCAACGTTTTCCAATCGTTCAGTATGAGCTGGCCCATCGTCCAATATCAGGGAGACACTCTACCCTCACGTCTCCCGCTAAGTTTTACCCCCTAGACCTGAAACGGTTACTCCCTACGGTTTCCTTACAGTCACCCTACAGTCACCCTACAGTCACCCTACAGTCACCCTACAGTCACCACCTCAGAGTCTCCCTCCACCACCCTAGACCCTAGACCCTTCTGCGGGGGTTCGCGTGTCCCAGTTTTAGAGTTCCGCCCCTCATGCACCTTTCATGCATCTCCTGACATCGCTCCCTCAACTCGAATCTCCCCGTTCCAGACTGTCGGATTTTCATATGGAAAGACGGAGAAAAGCCGTTACAACCGGCTAATCCATCGGAATATCACAGTATTTCCGCTTTTTAAACCTACTAAACATTTCCAGGTTCTGTGGACTCCCGAAACACCACAAAAAACACCCCCGCAGCGCTTTATATCAGCCGAAGCTGTCGTGACACGCAATTTCCAGTCTTCAAGGCGTTCAAACCGTTCAAACCGTTCAAAACTGCCTGTTTATTCACATTTCAATGATATATTGAAACCTCAGCTGCTTTTACTGTTATTATCTGGTATTATATTGGCTGAAAGACGCGTGTGCCGTCAGCGGTTTTGCTTTTTTCCGGCTGAATTTCCGCGTATTTTCAGCTGTTTTCGTACTTTTTGCCTTACTATATTTGTATTAAGAACGCCACAGTCAGCCACAGTCAGCCACAGTCAGCCACAGGCATTTATGTACACAATATTCTAAAAAACACCACAATGTCACTCCGAGGCCGCTCAAAAGCCCGAAGAGACCGCGAAAGATCCGCTTCCGCTTCCGCTTCCGCTTCCGCTTCCGCTTCCGCTTCCGCTTCCGCTTCCGCTTCCGCTTCCGCTTCCGCTTCCGCTTCCGCTTCCGCTTCCGCTTCCGCTTCCGCTTCCGCTT
>JAKTRH010000145.1:0-32394 GCA_030579575.1 Sporopachydermia lactativora
TCTTCTCTTCTCTTCTCTTCTCTTCTCTTCTCTTCTCTTCTCTTCTCTTCTCTTCTCTTCTCTTCTCTTCTCTTCTCTTCTCTTCTCTTCTCTTCTCTTCTCTTCTCTTCTCTTCTCTTCTTCCTCGTACTAACACAACTAGTTCCGCGAAGGCCGTTCCTACTTTGTCACAGAACAGGAATACGACGGAATCGTCCCCTTCTCTAAACTACTCGTATTCACAGAAAAATACGATTCACGTATCCGACGAGAGGGCGTCGCTTACACTATCAAAAACTCCGTATTCGACGTGGAAGCACATAAATATTTCCTCAATGATGAGAAAATCAACTTTTTACCTTACATATTGCTGCCTCTAACCAAGGGAAACTACCATTTTGACGACGAAGAGGAGTTTGCCCTCCCTGAAGAGTTACAACTACTTCCAGAGGACAAACAGCGAGAGCCGTTACCTCAAATCTTGGCTACGCATGTCGAGACTCTCATTTTACTTTGCACTACGCGTCCTGGGAGGGAATATCTGAGGGAAAAAGGTGTTTACCCTGTAATTCGTGAGCTACACAAGTCAATTGATGATCCTGATGTGCTGGAGAAGTGTGAGCGGCTTGTACAGTTGCTGATGAGAGACGAGGCGCCGGAAAATGGTGAGGAAGACAAAGTGAAGGGTGGGGCGGATGAGGAAGATGATGAGGATAACGTGATTGAGGAGGTGGTATGAAAGGAGGAGAGAGATTGAAGGAAGAGAACGGAAAGAAAAGGAGGAAAGAAGAGGAAAGAGAGAAGAACGGGTGAATTATAGAGGAAAGGAGAGAAGTACCGGTGAATTATAGAGGAAAAACCAATAATAGGAGAAATAGAAGATGAGGAGGAACTATGAACAAGCGTCTGCAGTTAGATTATTGTGAGGACTGCAAGTTGCAACTTTGAAGGAAAGGTTTTGATAACAATTCTTGTCCTTCACTGGTTTTTCTAAACACCGTCAGAAGTGGAATATGGAGTACGGGGGAAGGGTTAATTGAATAGGAAGTTGATTTTGTACAGAGAGAAACAACGAGACCGAGGAGTGATTAATTTACATAGAAATGATATCTCAAATGATGTAGTCGTAAGAAAAAAAAACGTAGAAACTCAACCAATTGAAGAATTGCAAACCCCTCAGTAGATGTTTTGCTCAAAACCTTCGTGAGACCTCAGTGTATCCTCCACTGAGCTCACTATTTCTGATACTTAAGAGCCCTCTTCTATAACATAGCTACAGAATATACCCCAAATAATGGAAATGGTTGAATTATTCTTAACAAGGAATCCCGCTTTTCAGGGGCTTCGACAGAAGCTTCACTTTTCCTGCTACCACTTCATTCTTTCCTTTTCCTTTTCCTATTCCTACATTGAACTCTCTGTTTGCTGTTTTCTTTTCTCTGCGGTCTTTTTATCTTCTCTCTCTACTTCCTACGCCTCAACATTGAAAACTGATATATAAAAAGTATACAATATACAATATTCAAAACACCAAAATCTGATCTGTCATATCATTGTCTGCGGTCTTTGGCCTCCCAATGGCCAGCCATTCTTCGTCTTTCCCTTCCACTCTTTCACTCCTATTCTTCGTTCCACTTTCGACTCTCAATATTCTCTGAATTACCCCCTTTCTTTCCTTTTCTGCTTGATATCACTGTAATTCCAGATTCATTGACAGATTCAATTATTCAGTATAGGTTTCGTCTGATCTGTCTAATTGAACCATTCTATTTTTCTTTTTCTCCTTAATATATTTTTATTATCCCTTTTTTCCAAGTTTCGCTCACATGATTACTATAGGATGAAATTTATTCCTTATTTATTCAATTTAATCGTTTCCCTCGTTCTTTGCTCCTCATAATCTTTATTCTCACGTCACTCTTATTCTGTCTTGCATACCCATTTCTACGCTTATATAATCGTTCAATTGATTGTTTCCCAAGAAAATAATGAATAATCCTCTTTCCTCATCGTCTCCTTATCCTTCGCATCCTTTCCTCTCTCTCCCCATCCTTTTCATCCTTCTCATCCTTCCCATCCTTCCCATCCTTCCCACCCTTTCCTCCTTTCTCCCTACTTTGCCCTTGGGTAAACCTTCCCATTTCTCATAACTCCAACTTTCAAAAACAACGTCTTGACTAAATTCCTGTTCTGAGGATGCTCAGCAATTTTACTCTTCAATTTATGTAATAACTCTTTAGTTGTAAGCCCTCCTTCTCCAATAGCAGCCACAACATCCTGTTCCGTCATCAGCTTCCCGCCATCTTCTAATTTCACCTTCTTTGCTACAGAATCTCCATTACCACCAGCTCCTACGCCTGTACCTCCAATACTGGATTCCAATTTCCTCTTCTTTACATTCGCATTCCATTCTCCCGCGGGGAACTTCTCCAGAATCTGTTTCGACGCTTTAATCACTACAAACCCTACAGGCTCATTCTTAGGAATCACTGCTCTCATTTGCAACCGAGTTGCTCCTCCAGGAGAAGGAGAAGGAGAACCTGCTTTACTTCCTGGACTCCTAGAAGGCTGATCAGTGCTGGGTTCTTCTTCTTCCTCTTCTTCTGGAAGATATGGATTAGTATCTTCGTCATCTGAGTCATAAGCAGTGTTTGCATCAAGATTTCTCAGTAGTTTCTTTAATCTTTTCCCTTCTTTATCTAATTTCTCTTCTTCTTCCTCTTCTTTCACTTCTTCATCTTCTGCTTCGTCTTCTGCTCCATCAGCAAAGCTTTTCACTTCTTTCATCTCTTTCTTTAACCGTTTCTCAACTTCCCGATTCTCTTCTTCGTCTCCATCTACTAATGGCGCTTCCTCGTCATCGGCAAATTCTTCCTCATAGTCCAATTCTTCCGCGTCGTCGTCCCGCCGTCGTTCTCCGCTCGGCCCGCCATCGTCTACGGTTTTCAGCTTCCGCCGCACCACTCCGCGCGGGACGTCTACGTGTGTTTCCTCTAAATGCTTCATCAACCAACGAGGAACTCCTTTGTTCTCTTCCATCTTCCGTTCCGCTTCTTCTAAAGTAAGCGTAGCGTACCGATTACGTTGTGTGAATTTATAGTTTTTACTTACTGGCAGCATACGGAATCCTCCGTTTGCATCAAATACGAAAAGGGCATGAGAATCTGAAGCTGGAGCTTCATAACTGCCTACCCACGTGTTTTTCCCATCGTAGTCTTCTAAAACCCAAGGGTAGTACTCTTCGTATCTCAGCTTACGTACTTTATCGTCTACATAGCGGATTTGCCGAGTTTTCGGCTGTCCCGTTAAATTTTTCTTCATAATTTTACGAGCTCCGCCGTCTGGTGCTACAACTGAAAGATCTACGGGGGCGGAAGGTTCTGGCGCCACAGTTCCCTGATCGGGGATTTGAGTGGCGTTTGTAGTGTTTGTACTATTTGAATCTGTGGCAGGTTCGGCTTCTACATCTTCCATTTCCACATCTACTACTCCGTCGGATACCGCAGGTTTAGCCGAACCGGCTTTAGCTTTCTTCCGAAGTTCAGCGGCTTGCCGTTCGGCTTCCTTCTGCTGCCGACGCTCTCGGAGCTCCTTTTGTGACAAATGGAATTGGATATTCCGAGGATCTTTCCGGTGCAGTCGCACGGGGCGGGAGAATTTATTAATCGGGTCAATGGGGACTCGGGAGACAAATTTCAGTATATGGTGACGTCCTTCGGCTAAATCGGCAGCGGAGCAGGCTGTAAGCGGGAATTCCTGGTATTTTTCGTCGGGATCGGGTTTAACGGCGTCGGACTCGGATTTCACGGCACCAGCCGCGAGGTTCGGCTCGGTTGATTCCTTTTTAACCCGAGCCCGAGCTTGGGATTTCTTTGACGGCATAGAAGAACGGATTGCGAGTGACATATTGGGATAGGAGACGGGGTTGTGGGTTCCGGAGGATATAAGAAGGTTTAAAGTAATGATATCCGGGATTCCAAGGCTGCGAGCGGTGGTTTTAGAGAGTTTTGTGGATGTTCACGGAGCGGAACGGAGCGGAACGGAGCGGCATTGAAGGCGGGCGAAAAATGAGATGAATAAGGATTAATTTAATTCGGATGACGTAATCTGTAACGGGGGAATTCACAAGACTATGCATGAGACTGCATGAAGATGCAGCAAATGACAGAAAACACATGTAAGGAATTTGCATATAACATGCAGCTCATTGCATATATATTTTTTCTAACTAAGAAAGAAGTAAACAAATGATTTCCTCCCATCAACTACTCCTACTAATCCTTCTCGACGGTTCAGCTATTCGACCCATTATTCGCATAATTGCTGTATTTTTACCACTCTGCATATTTCAGCATTCATCGCGTCGGACTGCCGGTTCTCACAAAGCCCGTAAGCCGAGAATCAGCGGTATAATTCAACGTTTAATACCCGGAACCGTAAAACGAAGCCTTGGATCGGCAAATCCGAAGCATAAGAAGCATTTCAAGCCTGGAAATACCTGTAACCTACTAAAGAAATACCGGAAGTTATTTGGCACTCTTTTTATTGCCTCAAAACCTTTTAAACCTCTTGGTTTTCACACCTTTAAACCCCTCAAACATACGGAATCCATTATACATTCATTCCAGAGCCAGAATCACATATTACCCTCACATATCACCCTATAATGGCTTCCCCAGTACCAATAGAGGCTATTGAACAACACAAAGAGAACATCGAACCCATCGGTTTGGGCCGTTCCGCTGCCGCTCTCGCAAAAACGTTCTCTTCCGTTTCCACTTCTACATCTACATCCGCTTCCATTTCCGAAGCCCGAACTCAATTTGAACAACTAATCACCGCTTCCGATGAGCTAGACGACCCGTTAGAGCCGTTCCTCCGATACATACAATGGACTACAGAAACATACCCACAGGGGAACTCCGTAGATAGTGGATTAGTGTACTTATTAGAGAAATGTACTTCCCGGTTCCGAGATACTCCATTCTATAAAGACGATCCTCGGTATCTCCGAGTGTGGCTGCAATATGCTCGGTATTCCGATAATCCTCGGGATATATTTGTGTATTTAGCACATAAACGTATTGGATCCGGTCTCGCTACATACTATGAAGAATACGCAAACTTATTAGAGTCTTTAGGGCGGAATGCACAAGCAGATGAAGTATTCCGATTAGGAATAGAAGCCGAAGCTCGGCCCGCAGCTCGGCTACGCCGAAGATACGCCGAATTTTGTACTAGAAGAGCGGCAGCCCCAGGGCGTGACGGCCCGACGTCTCCGGCTGTACCGACACGGACAGCTTTAGCAGGCACTGACGGAACAGCCGGCGGAGTCGTCGCCCGTACACAAAGAACAGGACGGAAGCTGCAGGTTTTCACCGACGGAGCAGCGGGGGCAGAAACCGCGGGTGGCACTGCCACGTGGGACGAGCTCGGTGCCATGGCAGTGCGACGGAAGGAAAATTTGCTTGCGGCTCGGGCATGGCAGGGGGAAACTATGGACACGGCAGCGGACGGGAGTCGGAATAGGGAGAAACTAATGGTATTCCGTGACCAACCGGGGGCTCCGCTCCCGCCTGTGTACTCTACAGTGACTGTGGCAGGTAAAAAACCGGAAAAGTTCTCGGTAAACCTCGGGCTGCTGTACCGTAATGGGGAGGAATTTAGTTTAGAAGAGGTTTACGCCAAGATGCGGGGGTCGACCGTTTGCGGGGCTGATCGTGGGGCTGATGCACGGGTTTCCAGTTCCGAGAATTCGGCTTTCCGGGGCTCTGCGGCTCCTTCAGCAGCTTCTGTGGTTCCCTCGGCTTCTTCCGCTCCTCCCGTTCATCCCGCTCCTTCAAAATTCCCGATGGCTTCGGCTGTGCCACTGAAAGACGCTCCGCCACGTGGATTGTCACCCGAACCGACAATGACTCTGTGTACGAAAGCTGCCACAGATGAAGTCTTCTCCATGTTCAATCAGCCCATCCAACAAAACCCATTCCACGATTCCGATTCCGATTCCGATTCCGACTCCGATGCCGATCTCCCACGCCGCGATGGGCCCAGGGAGGACAACACTAGTTTCTATAACGACTACACAACAGCCACAGTAGCATCCGTAGGACCTGTAGCACCCGTAGGACCCGTAGGACCTGTGCCAAATACTGCACCACAAAACGCCCTTAACCCTATAGCGGAGTCACTCCGCACCAGCCTGCTGCAAGCTTTAGACCCGCCGCTTCATTCTTACGCTGGATTTCACAGCTATTCGTCCTCCGTAAGCCAATTAGACAACCTGAATAAAAGCTCTGCTTTGAAACACGGGACAGCCGGGTCGAAAACACCGACAATCGAGTTCCCTGGAACCAAGGAACTGTTCTGTTTCCGACGGGAACTCGGAAGAGGCGGGTACGCTTCTGTGTTCTTAGCGGAACGATCGGACGGGAAGTTGAAAGCCCTGAAAGTAGAGAAACCCGCTGCAGCTTGGGAATTCTACATTGTGGCGCAGTTAGCACAGCGGCTCGGCCCAGCGGCCCGAGAACAGCGATCAATCATCGGTATGGACGCTTTGCACTTGTTTGCTGATGAATCGTACTTAGTATTAGACTATGCAGATCAGGGAACAGTATTGGATATTGTAAACTTATTCCGAGTAAATCAAAAGCAAGGAGTAGAGGAAACGCTAGCAGTGTTTTTCTGTATTGAACTTCTACGAGCGGTAGAAGCTCTTCACCGATGTGAGATTCTTCACGGGGATTTAAAACCGGACAATGTGATGGTGAGGTTTGATAAAACAACCAGCTGGTCAGCGGACTACGAAAGAGACGGAAGCGGAGGCTGGGAAGCGAAAGGAGTGAAGCTGATCGACTTTGGACGTGCTATCGACATGTCACTACTGAAAGGCCGAGGACCTTTTGTATGTACCTGGCGTACCGATCAGCAGGATTGCCCTGAGATGCGACAAGGCCGGCCGTACACTTATGAATGTGATTACTACGGTTTGGCAGGGATTTTGCATACATTGCTGTTTGGTAGCTATATACAGGTAACAGAGGATGCACAGAATCCTGGGAAATACAAGCTGGTACAGCCTTTTAAGCGGTACTGGCAGCAGCACATGTGGGCACCCTTATTTGATGTGCTCATAAATTCTCGGTCGTATCTTCAGCCAGGAGAAGAGTTCCCTATAACTCATTTGTTGGAAAGGCATCGTATGGAGTTTGAAGACTGGCTGGAGATGCATTGTTGTGATAAAGGGGAAAGCCTGAAACAGCTTATACTGGCAGTAGAAGAGAAAGTGGCAAGGAAGAAGTAGGAATGTGGGAGACAGGGACGAGAAAGTAGAAGGTAGGAGGTATGATATGTAAAAATGAGAATAGGGTAATAAATCAGACGGGATATGCTGATGTTAGATATGCAATAGTAGGGAAGGCGGGGTTAGTAGAGTTGAAAGAGGAAATTCAGAGACCCATAGCTTTCTAGTCTTCTTGTAGTTCATTCAGAAAGACACGGAGCTGTAATGAGATTGCAGGGAGTTCAAGCATATAATTCCAATAGTTTAGTAAGGTGATACGGAGAAATAGTAGAGGTAGACAAAAATAAAGAGGTTTGGTGTATTCTGGAAAGAGTTTGGAATTATTAGATATGAAGTTCAATTTCCAAGGAGAGTCCACCGATACCCAAAGATACCCAAAGAGTCTACGGATCTCTGCAAAGCAGACAATGAAAGATTATGAAAAGATATATAGTGAATTAAAGGACACCGCAAGCAGGTAATAGTTACACTATCTAATATAATCTCTGCTATTATTTTCTACCGGCTTAGTAGGCCTCTTCATCCCAGGGCAGCCATTCCCTAGATGGTGAATTGACCGGAAAAGAGCTGGGAGAATACTACAACTCCTCTTATCCCATACAAAACTAGGCATTCCTGCCTTTAGTCAAATGTTAGCTCTATCTAACAGTCCGGACTCCTCCCTAGACTGACGTAAGCCGTATACAACTGAGCCGAGGGAACACTAGTACCAGCTAGTTATTACATTTCAACTCAGGAAACAAACAACAAGCTCTGAGCAGTAAAACCAAGCATATATCTTGGCTAATCAATTATCCACTCAAGATAGTTTCTGCTTTTCAGCAGCTAAAAGAAGAACTAATCCAAGCTAATAAATAGCAAGAAATCACCAAAACTCATCCATAAATGCTATTCAGAGTCCTCAAAATGACACACAAAAGATCATTAAACCCTCAGAACCTCAGAAAACAATCCAAGATTCATCATACACAGTGGCGAATACACCAGAGTAATCTGAGCTCTATTTTCATCTCAACTGAACTTCCAGACCACCTAATTAACAATGGCATCAACGCTATTTTACAGGAAAAACACTCACCAGTGGTGGTTCCGCTGAAATTTACTTTACTACGCATTTACCAGTTTCATTGCCCTATTTCTACTTCAAATCACCACTCAAAATGGATCCTCATAAGGATCCTCTTCATCGTAATCATCATCCTTCTCATATTGATACACAATTGCTCCACCTTGTTCAAACTCCTGCGCTGAAAGATAGGGAAGTTCGACGTTCTCCTTTGCCAACTTCTGCCTATCCGAAGTAACTAAATTGAAAGTTGTAAGCCCTTTCAGTAATTCCGCCGTCTCAGCAACAGCCGGCGCCGCTTCTTGCAGTAAAAGCTCATAGGAACATGTAGTGCCGTTCACCACAAACTCACAGGAAGTCCGACGGCCGGATTTCCGTTTCTGGGTTAACGATAAATGGAATTCTGCTACATTATGAGTCGGCAATACTAGCAGTTCCGCAGCTCGGGTTATTTCCTCCTCGGCAACTTCATCAGCCTGCGGCTTCCGCCGGGCTTCCAGAACAGTCGTGGCAATGTAACTTAGAAGCGTGTAAGCCGAAGGATAGTATGGATTCCGCGTGAGGGTCGCATCTGGCGAGAAACTGTGGAAAACTCCGAGAACTTGGAGATATGGGGACATCAGACATGCTAGAAAAGCCGTAAGCTGATCAGTGGGGATGAAAGAGAAGGAGTCGATAATAAGAAGATTCTCTGAAAAAAAAAAAGCACATGTTAGCTGGGTTGCGGCTTTCATACTGTGAACAGGAACCAACAGAGGAATACTCACTTTTTGAATTATCAATCAGACTTGAGACATATTGAGCAATAGAATCGAGTCTAATGGAGTCCTGAGAGTCCAAGAAATCACATGCAGGTATAAAATGGTTCACCCGTTTAGGGGCCAGAGGTTTAGGGGTCTCAAAGGCTAGAAATATGACATTTGTTGTCTGTATAGTTAGTACCGAGATGATAGGTTAGGTAGAACATGCAAGGGATACTAAACGTCAGTTTACGATACGTACTTCGGGTATTTTCGGCCAGAAAAGCGCCAGCATACTCTGACGGCTTTGCAGTAGAGAATCCACACATAGTATAAAAGGTGAATTGTCTCTCAGACTCAGAATTCTGGACAGTAACGCTGTGTACTGTATTTTAGTCTTCGATGAGCTCATCACAGTCAATATAGCTCGGGTTCTGTGCTCTTTCTGCGGGTATCCACGGGGGAATTAATACTTCACACTTTGATTGGTTAATATTATGCTCACTTTAGCATCCATAAACCCCCGAATATACCTGTTTATCCCACTATTCTCTTCGGGGTTTCCAACTTCCCGAGCCGAGCCGTTGAAATTCGGAACTCTGATGAAAAACGGTTTCTGCGAAAGGAGACGCGATGTTGTCATCTATCTCTCTACGTATGAATCCCCCTGATATTGGACACATAAAACGGATTACGTAATATGGAACTCTAAAGACTCCTCGGATATTCCGATGGCGTATCGGAACCGTTAGAAGAACGAAGAGCGATAAGCAGCGCGCAGCTTATCGTATACCGATAGCAGTTAAATCCAAGCTGTCAATCTTTGAGCAGAATTACGTTCCCCAGACTGCATTGGATGAACTTTTGACCAGGATTATGGTCTGAACTACACTGAAGATAACTCCTATATGCTGAGATACTAAGGTACTCACAACAATGAGTCTGCCGTTGAAGTTAACCTCCTTGTTTATAAGGACCATAGCCAAACCTATAGCCGTAAGTAGAACAGAATTTATTGCCTAGTGCTACAGGTTACTCCGCAAAGGCTGGATTTCCAGTTAGAGCTTTCTGCTTACTGGTACTGAGATATGATGATCAACTGCTAACTGAGCCAGGGAGCAATTAAAAGCCAGGCTAAACAGCATCCAGCTTTCAAGAAAATATGTGTGGGATTTGCCCAACGGCTGCACAGGGCTGATGTGCGGATTCGGCTGTTGGCAGTTGGAGAAAACCGAGCTAAGATCCGTCCTTTAAGTGAGACGAAAGCTATAGATAACGGAGCTGAGATGCTATCAGAAGGATTTGTATTCTCAGTTGCCGGTGTTCTCATATGGTATGAGACGTATAAAGCGCGTAAGAAAGAGCTGAATAGGCGAGAAGCTGTGCAAGACGATATTCGGGCACTACAGGATGAAATTGAGTATCTGAAAGTGAAAATGAGAGAAAAGGGATTCAAAGTAGATGATTACAAATTGCGTGAGGATTTACACCCGTCTGTGCTTGATATTGGTGGTGCAGAGAAGCCAGGCGCAGGTGAGAGTGTCAATTCGGCGCAAGGAAAGAAAGAGTAGAAGGTTAGAAGATTAGAAGATTAGAGATAAAGACATGGATTGGCTGGTGAAGAATGGATATAGGAATGGTAGGAAAGGAGGGCATCAACAGTTAGAAAATGCATCTAGATGGAGTATTCTTTTTTCAGCAGGTTAGTGAGTGCACATCCAAAGTACAAATAACAGTGGTATATACGATTGATAGATTAGAAGTATTCAAATATCAATTTTGCCTCCCACAGCTGCCTCAGTTTATGAAGATCAGAGTATATATATACTAGCCATATATATCTGCTGACCAGTTCAACTAGTATTGGTCAAGTTTCTGCCCCAGAACGATAAATACAGTATACCAGCCAAACAGAGAACAACTACCCACTTTGAACTGTCAATCTCCCCGAGCATTTCCTCGTAAAACACGTACTCGGCTCGCGTCGGCTCCAGTCGGCTCGGCAATCCCGTTGCACCCTCGGAGCTCATCTCACTTTCTAGTCTCACCCCGCACGTTCCCACCACCTGAAATAAGACACACTCTTCCTGTCCCAAAATAGGGGCTCGCGAAAAGTCCCCGAGACGACGCGTTCATTCCGGGTAACAAATGTTTACAGCATCACCAAATCGGGGCGCGATTCAACCGTTTGATTGATCTGAGGAGCGATGAGGCAAGTAAAAAGTGATGGAATATTCGGTATTTGAAGCTTCCAAATGGTCTATTAAGTTGACAGCTTATTTATCTATCAACTGAATAACAATGGTATGTCAAGAATTGAGGATTCAAAGGTGTTTATTGAGGTTTGAATGTATCAGCAATGTAATACATTGAAATGCTAGTCAGAATAGCACGAATTGCTTCTGGTCGTTCTATTGAGATATCCGCGTGAAAATGAGAATATTCGTCTATTAAACCCATTTATATATACTCAGGAGCAACTAAGGGAACACCTTTTTGCTTGGATTTCCTCTTGAAAGACTCACATATGTCATATAATTAGTCATTCCTCATTCTATATATCTATAATTCCATTTATATCAATACTAACAGCTATTGCTTCAGTCTGCTGCTGCCAATAAGACATACAAAGACGCCTTTGCCCTGTTTGACAAGAAGGGCACGGGGAAAGTCCCTGCTGAAGCTTTAGGCGATTTGCTCAGAGCCGTAGGCCAAAATCCTACTTTAGAGGAGATATCTCAGTTAGAATCTTCTTTGGGCGCTCCTGAGTTTGATTTTGATGCCTTTGTTGCAATTGTGAACAGGCCTGATGGGTTTAAACCGTTGGGGGAGCCTGAAGATTACATTCGTGGCTTTCAAGTGTTTGATAAAGAGAATACCGGATTTATAGGAGTTGGAGAACTGAGATACAGTAAGTGAAGCTGAAGGGTTGAAGCTGAAGGGTTGAAGCTGAAAAGTTGAAAAGCTGAGCTGAATTGGATGGTACTTTTGAGTACATATAATGATATTTTATCCTAGTTTATTCAGGTTTATTCTACTTTACCCTAGTCTATCCAGTTTCTCCTGTTTATCCTTTTAAAGACTCCGTTGATTCTAACAATACAGTTCTGACATCCATTGGAGAGAAACTCACAGATAGTGAAGTTGATGAATTACTGAAAGGTGTTAACGTTTCAGAAGATGGGAATATCAATTACGTCGGTAAGTATTTTCACCAGATTTCTTACATATCTGATGTATTTTAGGTATTTTTCACTCGTATTTTTAGTTTACTAACTCTATGCTCTATCAGAATTCGTCAAATCTATCCTGGCGCAGTAAAAATGTTGTTATACCCCTTTCAACTCTTCATACTCCACATATATCTAACTACATGATAACTTCTAGCCCGCAGTACTTATAGGCATTTATAGACAATTAAAGGTAGTTAAGGGGTTAATTGTATGTCCAGTATTAATGATGATAACTCCCTTTAAAACATATTTACTTTTCTCACTCGATTCCGTCTATTTTATCTACACTGATAAAATGAGGGAATATATAGTACTCTTTCTGTAGTATTCTGAGAGACACTGTTGAAAGTATTGAAAAGACAAAATTTACTTAGGAATACTCAGCAGTAATATTAGTAGATTACAAATCACCATTTAGCTCAAATAGCATAAATATCTCATCCTCAGTTCCTACATTCATTGCTCAAGAATCCATTTACAAAAATACACTTAACCGGTAATGTTTACTAATAAATAAATAAATAAATAAATAATACGCAGAGCCCATTATAACCATCTATTATGCTCTCACTTATTACTGATAGCTTCGCTATCTCTACCTTATAACTTTCCCATTCTACTTCTACCTTCTACTTTCTACTTTCTACTTTCTACTTCTACCTTTAAATTCTCCCTTCTACTTCTACCTTTTATCCCTACCTTTTACCACCTACCATTCTATTTCAACCCAGTAATATTCTACTCCCTCCTCAGCTAATTGCTAAAGAGTCCAGACTTCCTTGCCATCCTCCGATCTCCTCAATAAACATCACAGCTCCTATCTTAAATCAAAATCGGCAAAAACTACACTGTTAATACATCAACTTCAGACCTCTCACCGTTCTTTTTACCCCCTTTTCCTGTACTCACATTTCCAATAACCATCATTGGTATACCAAAAACGTCTCGTTTTACAGTCCACATTCCTGCAGTTTTCACTTTCTGATTCCTTGGAGTAAGCAGAGTACACTCAGCCATAGTTGCCCCCCGGAAATCGCCAAATGCCATCTTTGAGAATAACTGGAAATACTCAAGCACACTTTTATCGTCCATCAATTCGACAATAAATGTCTGCTGATTCAATAACCTCTCTTTTGACCATCCAGTGAGAATACAAAACTCTTTCCCCACATAAGCTACTTGCCCCGTACGTCGCCATACTATAGTAGGAGTACCAGATATAGATATATACTTCTCATACTCTAACAAAGTCCTCTGGAAACACTGTTCCATGAAGATTAAATCATCTTCTTTCAAAGTGTTCGTACAAGCAATGAAAGAAGGTCGATATTCAGCCATACATTTCGCCATCTCTACAAGCTGAGGCCGAGAAAACCGTGACCTTAGATACGCTATAAGATAGTGATACCCTGGTGTATACGAAAACGGTTCCTTGATTCGCGAATAGATATCCGCTGGTTCCCTGTACAGTAAAACCCCGCTAGCTGTGTTAGGAATACGACTGTTTTCTACGTTATACTCTGAATTCATATGTTCTAAGCTGTTTGTACCCGACATCGGCTGGCTGCCGGCACTACCAAGGCCGACATCGGCATTCACATTAGCTGCGGGCTGCTGAGGCGGTGCCTGAGGTATTGTACCTGTAAACAACTCCGCAGGCGGTCCGGACGGTTGTGGCGATTCGTCCTTGCCTGTGCCGATAGCAAACGACAACGGAGGTTTCTTACGTTCTTGTGGACTGTTTTCATCTGTTACATTTGACCCAGAATCCGGGAAAGTGAAAGTATCAAGGTTGATCTCAGCTCCGAGGAAGTACTGGTTGATAGAATTACCTGTATTATGCCGAGACTGCCTTCGTAGATTCTTCTTAACAGTAGAAGAAAGCAGGCTTTCCTTCCTGAGATCTTGCGGGCCGGTTAAATCGTCTTCTGAGATGCCAGACAAAGACGGGGACAGTACAAGAGAGTCAGATAAGTTTTCGTTGAGGATATTACTCAAAGTAGCATATTCGAGATCCAAAGCGGAAGACATGAAGCTTTTGCTTGAGTTCCCTGCACCTGGCTGATTTGGTATTCCAGTGTTTAATGGATTTTGCAGTGAGTTTTCCCGTTGATTCCCGACATTCCCCGGCTCAGAACCTACAGAATTCCCGGCATTTCCCGCATCATTCCGTGAATCCCCGAGTTGTTCCGAGTTTCCTAAACCGAGGCTGAGCCCCAAGCTCTGATTTTGCGCCTGATTCAATGGACTCTCAGGTGAATTTGAATTCGGCCCTGTAATCGGCATCCCACTATCAAATTGACTGACCTGCCCATGGCGCAAAGACGAATACGTATAACTCTGTGCTGCTACAGTACTGCTTTTCGTCATTTGAGGAGCCATAGGTGACTGAGACTGAGACTGAGACTGAGACTGAATATTGAAAACCCCCATACTGTATAAATTAGTATCCGAAGCTGACGGACTTGGTAAATTCGGTAAATTCTGTCCCGAGTTTCTCCAATTGTGCTGTCGAGCTGCTAATCCTCCGTTAAACGCACTACGTGAACCCCCGGAATGTTTACTGTGTGGTCCGTTACTACTAAGCAAATGATCAAAATGAATTGGCAGAGAATTAGGCATAAGCGGTGGGGGATTACGACTGGAAGTAACTTCTATACACTGATTACTCTGTACAGTTTTCTTTGGTCTTGCTGGTTCCAGGTTCAAACCTGTGTATGCATCAGGCACGTCACTGAGGTATTTAGCCTTCTTACGCATCCCATCACGGCAGGAGTGCTGAAGGCCTTTAGAAACGCAACGAGAGCATGGCCTGTTACTGTCACATGTCATATGAGAACGCTGGCAATGAATACAAGCACGGGAGACTTTCATGCGTTTTCTGCGTTGTTTTGCTGCTTCTTTCTCTTCTTTAGTCATAGTTGTGGTGGTTTCTCCCTCGGAATCAGCGCTTTGGCTGTCATCGGAAGAGCCGGCGCGAACATGTGGACCGTTAAGGTTGTTCTGTGGTGGCTGAGGTGGCTGAGGTGGCTGAGACTGTGGCTGAGACTGGGGCTGAGGTGGCGCAGCACTGGCTTCAGGTTTAATCTGTGGTTGTTGTGATGCACTGACAGGTGCAAAAGATTCTGAAGCGGAACTAGTCATCATCGCGGCAGATATTATAGGAGCAACTGCAGCTGTTGGCTTGTGATGTGGATATTAATGCTGGAATCATTCTATGTTGATTATTCCAGAGCGGAGATCCCCGTAACCAATTGCTTTTCGGGAGTACTCAAATATCAGGAAAAGAGGATTAGAAAGGGAGATAAGAGGAATAAAGGAAGGATGAAAAGAGGAATAAAGAGGAATAAAGAGGAATGAAAGAATGTAGGCAAATCTGATCCAAAGAAAGACTTGAATTAGGCAGATTGAATCAGATATTCAATCAAATATAGGATAGTAACCACTCAATACCCATTCAAAAGGATTCCATAGAACGCCAAATCAAAAAAAGAAAAACAAAAAAAAAAAAAAAAAAAAAACGACCCCACACTTCTTATCAGAACAATCAGCAACACGATACAACCGGTAATTCCCGGATAAATTCGAAACCTCCCACGAACTTCAAACTGTTTGATCCGTTCAGTATTCAACTATTATCTCCTTTTATCGCAATTCAATACAGCTGTTTGATCCCTTTCAATGTACCCTTTTCTTCCTTCTACGTGCTCCGATGCGTGCCGACGCGGCAAACCGTCTGTTGGTTCCTGTACGTTTGTGAAATCCGAGATATTACCGTATGTGAAATCTCGGGTAATACCCCGCAATGCACGGGGAACGGGGTTGAAAATATTCCGTGAAGTTCCGAAGTTCTCGGGTTTAATCGGGACCTCCGCCGTGCTGCGATGTACCGCTGTGAACACGCAACCACAGTACATCCGAGCATGTTATTTATTGATCACGTATCCCAAAATTAAATTTTTTTTATCACATTTTATCATCGTGTCGGGGAAAATTGTAAGCCGAGAAGTACGTAATTTTACCGAGCTCGGAACGGAAGCGGGACGGATATTCTCGGTTCGCAGTTCGCAGTTCTCGGAATTGGAAAATTAGTAACGGGTTTGCATTTAAAGAGGGTTAGCACGGATTCCAGCATCTTCCAGGGACTATAAAGTAATCATTAACTTGTATTGCTTGCTCCCTCACCTCGTTTCCAGCGGATAGCAGTAGTAAAAGCTAGCAAAGGCAGGCATAGGGCAAAGCAAACTGCTTTTTACACTGATTTACCATGTCAGACTTTGGTGATGACGAAAATGCGTACGTCTAGTTTGGGGAAAGGATAATAAATTACTGTGTATTCCCTTTATTGAAACTTGAAATTGAATTAATTCTAACATTACCCACAGCTTTAACGAGAGAGGAGATGAACTCGTAGAAGATTTTGAAGAAGAGGCGCCCTTCAGCGACGAGGAACCGGAAGAAGAGAAGCCGGACCCTAATGAGATCAACGGGAACGGAGAGGCTAATGGGGTTAAAACGGAAGATGATCGAATGATTATAGATGGAGGATTTGGCCCAAATGACGTTTCTCAGTCTCAGGATCAGCGGAAGAAGAACGTGAAAGCGAAAAGTATTCCGAAAGATCAGCGGACTACTACGCCTTATATGACTAAATATGAGAGAGCTCGTATTTTGGGTACTCGTGCTTTACAGATTAGTATGAATGCGCCAGTATTAGTTGATTTAGAAGGAGAGACTGATCCTCTGCAAATTGCAATGAAGGAATTATCTCAAAAGAAGATCCCACTGATTATTAGAAGGTACCTGCCGGATGGTAGTTTTGAGGACTGGGGGTGTGATGAACTGATTGTTGAGAATTTCCACTAATTTATAGTGGTTTGAAACCTGATAAAGCTGTAGTAGATTTATATGGTTTCCTTGTCAATTCCTCACAGATGTCGACGGAAACAGAGTGAAACGGCGCACATCATTATTCACAATGTCATTCTCGCAATTCGCTGATCAGCGCGGCGGCCTTATATATATATGTATGGAGAAACTGGGGATACGTAGTGCTGTAGCAGTCATTAGATGTATTAATAGGAATAAACTGGAACTGAAATGAGTTGTATGATAGGGTGAGATATTTAGAGAAATCCAGGAAAACTAGGGGATACAGGATACCCAGGATACCCAGGATACCAGGGATAGACAGGGGATATCCGAAATAACGGTTTATGTACCCAATAATGTATGCTATGTATAAATATGAAAATAGATACTATATACCAGAGTGTAGTATCTATTGTATATATGGTTTAGAGAGTATAGCTGAGTATGCTAATAAGCTGAAAGCTGTAGAACTACCTGATTCTACTTGCTCCAGAGGTTATAGCTACGTATTTGTGAAGCGGTATCTCTCGCCAGATTCCAGCCTGATTGAGTATTTCCTTTGAGTCTCTCGATCTGTTGCTCACATTGAAGAGCTCGCCCAGTTTACAGTGATTCCCAGAGTTCCCTAGATATGAAAGTTGGTAATTAATGCCTTCCAGGAATCAGCAAGAGTACATATAAACTGCACAGGTCATCTTATTATACTATTTCCCCACTAATCCCTTAACCGGACAGCTCAGTCTCGTTCTCTGACCACCTAAAACCCACCAGAACCCGCCTGAAAATCACATTTCCACATCCAATACAACTCTACGAATCGGTAACATAATCTACAAACCTTTCAGCAAGAATCTCATCCCCTTTCAAGTACTTGCTGAACATTTTATCCAGTTCTTTCCTCGTGTATCCCTCGCGCTCCAGCAACTCGCATAATTCATGCTTCGGAACAGTCAAATCAGAGCCGTTAGGCTCCTTCTCCCGGAAAGCACTAAACGCATCATATACTTCCTGTCTCGTTTCTAAACCAGTGATTACATCAGCCATTATACTAAGAAAAGATGGGAATTTGATCCCCTCAGGGTATCCTTCCATGTATCTGTCCAGTTGTTGTTCCGTGGCTTGAATACCAACAGAATTGAGGATCTGTTCCATGTCTTTGCGAGATACTACGCCGTCTACATCGTCATCGAGCAGTGAGAAAGCTTCTCGGAGGTTTTGAACTTGAGATTTTGTCAACTGATTCAGCAGAGCGGACACTGTACGCTGCTGAGAGGTCTTATCACCCTGGTAGCTCAGCCGGGGTTTCTGACGTTTCTGAGATACCTGTGAATAGTTAGTAGATGTTCTATTTGGCTGTTATATAGTCCTATCCCTTCAGTCTGACTGGGATCAGCACTGAAAAGAGATTTCATACATACCATTGCGATATGAGCTTTTCAGACGCAGTTTTCGCACAGAAGCTTTAGTCGTCCTGTGAATTCGCGTTAAATAGCAGTTACTACTACATCTACCATTCAATACGCTGATAATTCACATCATCAATCCTACTTATTAGATAGTATCTATTATCTCTTCTAATCCGTTTATTTACATTTGCACGTTATAGGCAATCAATTTGTTAGGTTAGGTTAGGTGAGAGATCGAACGGAGATGTGAAGTTCGACGACGGATCGCGTAGACGAGGAGTACTGATAAGATGTGCTATTGCGCGGATTATTACGTTTATATAGTTCATGGATCTTATAATTAGGTTATAAGTTCAATTTACAAGATAAAGTACGATTAAATGCACATTTCACTGTGCTGAGTATGGATAGTTATGAGGATAAGCGAGCTAGAGATACTACCACAATTATCCCTTACGTGATCAGAAATGATTAAGTTCAATCTGCAGCGAGAGAGCAGCACATCGCAGGAAGCCGCATACATCATGCAGGAGCTCCCGAGCCGATCAAAAGCCGAGACGGAACTTCGCGGAAATGGCCCGTTCTTCTGGCTCCGATGAGCGTAAAATTACTCAACAGAAACACCAAATAAGCCATCGGCCTTGGAATTTCCTTTCCTGCCACAGCAGACTTTGCCGATGAAACATCTCGTAGACTACGAGGACAGTGATGAGGATAACTCGGATATCTCGGATAACTCTGGAAATGCCCAGATCAACGGCCCGGCAGAACGGTTAAATCCGAATCAGATATCCGACCACCCGAAATCCAAGAAACAGAAACTCCCACCACTCCCGTCGGAATTCCACGACCTCTACAAAACTGCCCCGAGGACGTTCGATGACCCAAGTATGCATGAAGGCCGAACCCGAGTTATACCTCATCGGGACGGGTTCTACCCGTCTCATTTCTATCTTGAATGGCTCCCACCGGATCACATGGCTACGGAACTGTATAAAACTGTTATGGAACTCAACCGCGGTACATCTATTTCCATCCGATCGCTGGTATTCTCGGAGCTTTCAGTCCCGCTGCCTCTTCACATATCTTTATCTGAGCCTCTCATGATAGACGGGGCTCATCGCTCGGCTTTCATTACCGCATACAGGCAGAAAATTGGTTCTAAGTTTTCCTCTGTGACTGCTGAATTGGAGAACAATTTAGTCGTTCTCACAAACTCCAATTCGACTCGTTCTTTCCTTGCCATTCCTCTCAAGCCGAATGAGCAACTGCAGTGGCTCATCTCGGCTATCAACGACATCTGCGCCACTTTCGGGTACCCACAGTTATCGCCGAGCCACAAGCCGCATATCTCAATTGGGTGGTTCCATGGGGCGCAGTCTTCGGCGGCGGAATTGAACTTTTCCAAGCCTCACATATGGACTCAGCCGACTGTCGTTTTGCAACGACTGAGACTGAAATCTGGCAAGGATGTATTTGGGCCGACTGAGACTTTGCAGGGGAAATTAGCGGCAACTGGGAACACACGGCTTTTCCCGGGTGTTCTAGGAGAATCGGATAATTCAGGCAGATTGTGATTGTAGTAGTATTTATGGTTCTATGAGGTTATGAATATAGATAGGCTGGAGGAATGGGAAGGAATGGTAAAAGAATTTAATGGGAAATTTATAGTAATATATGTTTTCAATCGAGCTATTAGTAAAAAGAAATATGTAATATTATATTTTATTTTCGTGCGTTCCTTGAGTTGCTGGGAATATAGGAGATTGTTGTTCCCTATTGAATATCTGCCCGTAAGTCGAAAGAAGCTTTATAGGAATATATGAGGTTTTCGAGGGAGATCAAAGATTGAAGCTTCTGATGTAAAAACATAAGTTTCTTTTAGGATCAAGTTATTATTTGCGTTCCCCGCTGCTTAGTCACTCCTGTGCTTTTCTATCCTCCATATTATCCATATTCTTCTTCTTAATACGCTTTCTGTTCTATCATTGTTCTTTACCACAGGAAGAAAGAAATTGACTATCCTGAAAAGATGACTATGAGAAGAGAAAAAAACCATAAACTGGAAATTAATACCCACAGACTACTCCCATGTAAAAATATACAAGATATTTAGACGGTAGCATCCTTGAAGCACAAGGAACATATATTAGATTTTGAGTTCCCAGATTTATATCGATTAAAAACCTCCACACTTTCTCTACAAACATGGCATTGTTAATGTATAGTAAGCAATGTATTCCCCAATTTATCTAAACCTGCAACTGTATAGAGTAGTTCTGCTTTCAAGCCAAAGTTCGGCGAGATGCCACTTATATGGAAAAGTATGTTTAAAGTAGGCAGACTGAACCACAACAAACCTGAGATATCTCACATCAATATACGACCTACAACGAAGCAGGAGAGCAATTCCTGATACTTCAGTCAACAATCCGAACATATATGCACAACATAGCAAAAAGAAAACCGAGTTTTCAGAATTCAGAATTCAGAATCCGGAAATAAGCTAGACCTTAAACAACCAGAAAATCTGAAACCAAACTGACAGCTACCGAGATCCGAATCATCCACACCCACCATCCAATTTACATCAGACTTATATCTGACTTTCCCCTGATCTAAGAATCATTTATGGTAATTCGCACTTGATATCTACAAACTCTCACTTTTTCTCCGTGTTTCGTTATTACATTCTATTTTTCTCCTCGCAGAATGCAAGAAAAGAATAAATACAAAGGAATCACATAGGGAACACTTCAAAGAGGCAGCATATATTATCACAAGCTGGTAAGTCTACAGGGGTGTATTGGATTTCAGATCAGTAAAAGCTAGCCAGAATTCGTTTTCTAAACAAAGTATTGGTGTACTACTAGAATTTGAGGCTTTATGGCCTGTTCCTGTCGTCTGCATAGTAGTTTATTCAGTTTTCCGTTTAACATTCTGTTCAATTCTCTGTTCAGGAGTTTTCTACTCAGTTTTCTGTTCAATTCTCTGCTCAGTTTCCAATTTCCAATTTCCAGTTCCCGGTTTCCCTCATTCTGTCGCAACAGCTCATGCTGTTCCCAGTCTATCCAATATCAATATCCTCAATATCCTCAATATCTGTCCTCTATTTCCCCACTTCCACTCCTCCATCCTTGCGATCCCCCTGTCCTAAATTTTGCACAGTGTCATAAAACAAGTCCAAAAGACAGGCGGCACTCCACGCTTGCGTTGGACAAGAATCAGCACAGAAAGCCCCATCTTTATTAGTCAACTCCGGCAATCCCGCCCACACACTGGAACGGATACATTCCCGGTGGCTTTCTAATCTCTGCGCTACACCATGCAGTAAATCTACAGAATATCGGCCAGGAACTGCGCCTCCCGATAATCCTTGTTCCTGTAATCCATGGAATAACAGAAAAGCTCGGAGGAAATACCCGGTACACCAAACCCATTCCGGTCCCTGATGGTAATTCCGCCCTTTAGATGTAGCAAAATCATCCGAATCTTCGGCATTATTATAGTAAGGCCGATAATTTAGATCTGACGGGTCTAAAGTTCTCATTCCAAGCGGTCCTCGGAGTACAGCATCGGCTGTTTGAATGGCTTTGACGGCGTGCGCCACATTAAACAGTTCTGGCGCCACAACCATAGCCACAGCAAAATTAGGCCGAAGCTGATAATCCTCATACGGCTTACCCGATCGGAACAGATCTTTATAGATCCCGCGCCGGTTTACAACTGTGGGGTCAACGTGATACTGAGAATCCTCACTAGGATCCAAAGGTACATAGAAACATTTCTCGAAATTCTCTTGTACTAACGCTTCCCATTCTTCTAACTGAACTTCCTTCCCGTCCTGTGTAATTACATTGTGCCACGGGAATAATCCGCGCCGTCTTAATTGGTTTACCCACCGCAAAGCAGATTTCAATAACCCGTTAATTTCTACTGCTGCGCCATCCCGAGGAGTTCCCGGCACACCTTTTGAACCTGCCCGTTCGCTTTCACCCATTTTATCCATCCAGGTGCCACAATTATACTGTGACCCACCAAATACCAACCCGTTAGACCAATCAACATGCACAGACACGTCAAATCCTTCAGGTTTCATTTGTGAGTCCAAATTCGGGCCGGCGTTGGCTTCTCGGAACGAAATACCCCGAGCATGCCGAGATAATATCTCATACGCAATCTCCCGCATAGTAGAAACATGTTTAAAAGCATCAGGAGAGTCTGTTGGCACCCATCGGTCATCCAACGGGAATCTACGAGCTACAGATTCGTCTAGGATGGCTTCTCCGCCAGGTACATGGCGGCAATAAGCCTGTAACGCTTCTAAAAAGAACCACGCAGCGTCCCGAGCATTGTACCGAGGGTTCCGCCCTCCGTCAAGCAAATTCGGAATCAGCCCGTGTTTCAGTGTGGCGGCAAAGCCGAGCAAATGCCGTCGGGCGTCTTCATGCCGTCCCGTGGCGAGGAGCAGCCCGCGGAAGGAGATAAACACGTCTCGGCCCCAGCACCGCATGTATCCTACGGCGAAATGCGGTAGTCCGGCAGCCATAGCGGATTCAATAGCGTTTGCGTTTTCAGCTTCAGCCACTTCCCGAGCCTCCGGCGCTCTTTCTTCAATTCTCGGCCTGAGTGGCGCAGAAGCCAACGGAGCCACCATTTGATAACTCACTAGAGCTAAAGATTGTACAAATAGATTAGCTTGTTGGATCTGTGGTGCCAGTAATTGTAAACCGCGGAGTCTCACGGCTTCGTAGGCTGTTCCGATAACAAGCACAAAGTACTTCGGGACTAGGAAGAACGGTACTTTTGCTACAGCTTCCGAACGTTCCCTCAGCCACTGCGCCACTTCAGCCACACCAGCAGAGTCATATTTAGCTAATCTACGCGCTACATAGTCTAAAGCCCACTTACCTTGCCGTAAATGTTCACAAATCGGGTGGCCAAGCTGATTCAGCCGAGCCACATCTCTCAATACTGAAACCCAGCCTTGTAACCCGGCGTATACGAGATTACCGAAGTTCGGCACCACATAAACACCGTCAGCCCCAGCAGACGCGTCCCGCTCTTCCGCATCGCATCGGTACAGCAGCGTGTTGACCTCGGAAGCAGTGAGCTTTGCCGCTGCCGCCACAGCTCCGCTGCGGAGGAAAGGTTCTAGCTCGGCGTGCACATGCCGTGTGTGAGTTCTGAGAACCGCCACAGATCCCTGCGGGAAGTTTTGCGGTAAATTGACAGTCGTTTCGTTTTTCTCTGCGTCATAGTAAATAGCAGCGGGCTCAAGTGTGATGATTCGGACAGGAATTCCAGAAATGGTATCCGAATCAGTGGCTGACGTGGCTGAAGTGGCGTCTACTCTCTCTATAGCGTAAGCAAATTGTGGCTCAGCTGTAGTTCCGTGAAGGTAAATCGGCGACAGCCGTTGGTCGCCCTCGGGAGAGAATTTAGTGCGGGCAATGAGCATAAACCCGTCGCCGTCGGCTTCGTTGACGCGGTGAACGGTGATGTATTGGCCTTCGTGGTGGACGTGCATTTCGCAGTGGTGTGCGGCAAAAGTGGCCCGAACTGCGTACAAACGTCGTTTCAAAGCGGCAATCCCCGAGGCTGAAGCGGAAGCTGAGCCTTTTGTGGTTCCTTCTTCCGCTTCCGCTTCCTCGTCCACCTCGGCATATCCGTACCGCCTCTTCTCCTTCACCACATCCAGCAACTCCGGATAACACTCATCATACCCAAACACCGATCCTACAGCACAATCACACATCGACACTAACGCCGCATTGGGCAATGTATCCTCTACAGTCCGCTTCTGGTTCGGCGTTTCGTTATCATGGGTGCAATCCATAAACAGCGCATGCACAGGCTGAGCGGTAACTAATTGTGGCACCCCGAGTTCTGGGGGCTCAGCTACAGCTACTGGACCATCTTGTGGCACAGCAGAGGTTCTATACGCTACGTCGTCAAATGGCAGCCACTTTAATGACCCGATTGGTCTCCCGCCGTGCCGATGCACTAATCGGGAAAGCTCTTCTACTGACCAGGCTTGCATTGCTTCTCGGATCAAAGATGAGATGCCAAGCCTTTCTACAAACAAGCGATCCATTTGTTCTGATCCTGTGAACAATTCAGCTACTACGTATAAATCAGGTCTCACTTTCCGTGCTTCGTCTAGCAGATACTCCCCCACGTGCACAGGTGTAGAGTGGCAGTTATCTATACGGAATCCATGGAATATTTTAGCACAAAGCCTTACGTAATCTGTCATTCTTTGCCACAAATAAGGAGAATCCTCGGGCCGAGATCCGTACCGAAGTTTTACACAATCACCCCAGGAAATTACTTCCCGTCGTAGGTACGCTTTAGAAGCATCTGAAGCAAAATCTACTAAGGGATTGCCATTCCAAATCCAGCCATTATTGGCCAACGCTACAATCCCGTCTGCAGTTTGAATTCGGGAGAAATACGGCTCGGTCAGTGGCGCAGACGGAGTTATCGGACCGAGTCTCGGCCCGTGAGAGTCAAGCCGAGTGTATTTAATCCGATTATACAATTGTTCGAGAATTTCAGCCACATCATCGTCGTATTCTTTGTATAATGGGAGGTTCAATTCGTCAAGGATACGAGTAGCTTCGTGCTGCGCCACATTCCAATCATTTTTACACTCAGGATGTAAAGAAAGAAGAATTCGGGCAAACGATTGAGTGTTGATTTTCTTACCAAATCGAGCGCTCAGCCCCCAAGGTTTCTCCGCTGCTACAGATTGTAGAAACTGCGCCACACCTGGAAGTCCTTCTCCCTTTGGAACTTCCGGTAATTGCCGTTCCAATTCGGTGAGTTTTTCAGAATCTTTCCACAATTCAGCAAGTTCAGCCACAGTATCAGCCACATTCACTACGTAAAACTCCCAAAGCCGCAGTGCCCCCAAAACGTGCATTTTAATCCCTTCCATAACTCGGAGCAAATCAGCCGTCCCGCTAAGCTCAGTAGGATACCCGAGACGTTTCATATTTACTGAGAAATCCAATAACCCGTCATCCAATTCTACAGCGGGGGTTAAATGTGGCGCAGTGTGCCGAGAATACCCGGCTTCCGGATGGTGGCGCAGCCATTCAGAATTATTAGCTGTATGATTAAGCACAACATCCGTTAATGAAAGCAACCCATGACGCGTTTCATTCACCCGCACAAGCTTTTCTACGTCTTCTGAGCTGGAAAACAATTCAGGGTCAAACTCGAGCTGGTCAAAGATCGAATACGGAGAATTAGACTCCCCCCTATGCTGCAAAGGAGTGAAATGAATCATATTATACCCTTTATAAGCAATATAACGGAATAATTTGTCCCAACCGTCTCTGGGCCCCATCCATTTGGAAACAACAGACTGAATAGCAAGCGAATTGAGCGAAGTGGGGGTTCCATTGACCAGCAGATGCGGTGTAACAACAAAATGGAACTTACGTGTTGTCTTTACTGCCCCGTCTTGTACGTGGGAAGCATAGTAACAGTACGCTCCTGCTTGGTGGATTGGGATATCTACGCGAGCGTCCTCTACGGCGAAAGCTACAGGTTTACGGTAGAAAGTGCTACGGGAGAATTCCTGTCCGAGGGGCGGGACGTTTGTCCAAATAATGCCGCCATTACAAACATGGGAAGCGGCAGGTATTTGTAATTGTAAGATGTATGTGCCACCGGGTGGCGCAGCAGGGAGCGTGATAACCCCGTCGCCGACCACAGGTTCCCCGTCGGTGTTTACTTTCAGGAGAAACACGTTCGGCATAGCAGCGGTGGCTCAACTGTGGCAGATATGGTAGTTGATCTGGAAAGAGCTGGCAATGGGTAAAGAAATGTAGGATAAAGGACATAAACGAGAGGATACAAAGGACGGAAAAGCAGGACCACCAATTAAATCATCCACACTCCGGAGACTTCAAATACTGCAAAGGAACAAGCAATACTGCGATAGTTAGCCGGTGTTGTTCCAAAACAACCGATTGGCTCAGCTATAGGCTGCGGATTCTTCAAATTCTGGTATTCACTAGCAGAATCCTTCCTTCTCCTTGCAGAGTTCAGCAGGGGTAAAGTCTGGCACAGTGTAGTTGATCAATTCATCAGATTCAGCTCGGAAAGTGCGCGCAACAGCTTATATTCACTGCACTGAGGCCACCACCGGCTTCAAGTAGGCACTGTTGACGGCTTCCGAGGTTTTGCAGCTTCAAGCCGAACAAGACAACATGGTTTCCTAATTGGGAGGCATGTGCAGGAGGGTGCAGGGCGGTGCATGCCGGCTGCGAGGAGACGCGAGAGTCCAAAGGGCAGAAGAGATAAGGAGATACAATGGAGAGAGAAGGTAAAGGGTATCGTATTTCGGTGAAAAAAGGCTATATGGCAACTTCTTTTTCGGCGCTGTAAGCGTATTTGGCAAGAAATTTATGTATCTGGTTGAAGTGTGGACGGAATTTACTGTACAGTGATGATATCGTGTATATTGTAGACTGTGAGTGAGTAATATGTGATTATGTAATCTGGAAAATATCGAGGTGCGGCTGGACGGATGCCGGTGGAGGAACGAAGGGGTGGAGAAGAACGGTTATTTCGATGATGAACGGGATAAAATGAACTCTAAACATATAGCAGGCGCTATTGCTGAAAATACTTTGTGTGGGGGACGAGCGAAGAAACGTTCTCAACGCACAGCATTCCTTTCATGTGGAACTCAAGCTTCTATGACGTTCCAACTCCCTCGGCTATCCCGATTTCCTCCTAGGGTTCCGAGACGGCATTGCTGTAAAATGCAGACTCAGACATCACCGGCACGGTTATTATTCATACTCCTGTTCCTACATGCAGCAGTCGGAGTTTTGTTTTATTGTTTCAGGTGAATTCGCGGGACGTCATCCTGTTTCGAGACAGGCTATGAGTGCTGAGATAAGGGTAACTGGGCAGAGCATGTTATCAGTGAGTCAAGAAGTGAAGAAACAAGGGGATCTTGGGATAATGGGAGTGTCTGCTGATTTCAGAGCAATAATATAAGTGTATAATAGTAGTTAGTTAGTTATAGTAATTGATAATACCCGTAGGAGTAAGAGAAAATAGCATAATAGATTACTATACGATATACGAGTAATTATTCTGTCAATCGGCTGTGCAATACGGCAGGTTGTTAGATAGCAATGGCATAGAAGGTAGGAAAACTATCAATTACGGGGTGAAAATCATTCTGGTTCAGATTTTCCGGAAACTACTCACTCCAATACTCATTTAGACAACTGAAAGGCTTTCCCCAGGTTTATAGCGGCCCAGCGCATGGGACAAATAGATATTTCAGCGTACACTACGACAATTATGATAAAACATTCACATTCCATACCCTTCAAAGCAACATAAGTCTCTCCCAGGACGTTTCAAACTTCCGTCGCTTGACAGTAGAGATACCCTCAGAAGCCATACGAAGATTGCGAAGCTTGTCTGCCTCATAGTGTTCTTTCAAAGCTTTATTGACTTTGCTCATAACACTTACAAGGGCATCGATTCTCCATGATTGCAGATCTTTGGGTATCACCATTTCAATTAAAAGATTCTCAGACTTCTCCAAAGCGGAATCCAACTCTTCTCCCTTCACTCTTATAGCTTCTCCTCCGAAAGCATTCACAAGTTTTACCCAATCCCATTGAGGAATGTCGTTATAAACGCTGTCATATCCCTTCAGCCATAGTGCTCGCTCAATAGTGTATCCATTGTTATTGACCAAAACAATATTGAACCGTGACTGGTCTAAACGAGTCATTCGCGAAAGCTCCTGAATCGAAATCTGAGCAGATCCGTCACCAATCAAGAGGAAGATTGAAGCCTTATCGTCAGCTAAATAGGCACCCAAAGCTGCGGGTAAAGAATAACCAATGGATGCGTAGTACCCTTGACTGATGAAAGTTGTATCGTTTGGGAATCGAATATCAGGTGTAGCAAATTGTAAAGATCCAGACTCTTGAATAAAGATTACACGGTCATGTTCAAGACGAGCTTTCTCTAGATGCTGACTGATAGTTGTAGTAATACTAGTTAACAAAGCCGGGTTGGTCTTTGCCAGTTGATGATCATCATTTCCACCTTCAGTGTTTTCTTTTGCGTCTTCAGAATCCCATTCCCAGTTTCCAATGACTTCTTCAGCGCACTTAGCAGAAACATTATCCAAGAAACTTTCAAGAATTCTTCTAAAATGAACCTCAAATGTCTTCAAATCATACTGTTCTCCTTTTTGACCTTTTGCCGAGACTGTAACGTGATCAGGATGAACGAAAACACAAGTCTTGTTCGAGTAGTCAAAAGAAAATGCACCAGTATTCAAATCTGTAACCATAGGTCCCAAATGAATCAGTAAATCACTCTGTTTGATCAGTTTTACAATACTGGGAGACGAAAGCTCACCAGCGTAGATCCCCTTGTAATAAGACCTTCCTTCATCAACAATTCCTCGGCCCAGAGTTGTAGAAACAACGGGTACTTTGATAGTGTCAATCACTTTATTCACAAGTTCTTTAGAGTGGAATCGTGAAGCCGTAGCATCAACGATAAGAACAGGTTTACGACTAGCATACAACAACTCTACGATAGTCTCATGAGCAGACTGTGAAGGATTCTCATCTTGAGGTCCCTCTAAAATATCAAGTTCGTACGACAGTTTCAATGGCTTTGAAATATCAGTCGTCACAGGAACTTCCGTTAAAATTACATTCGTAGGAATGAAAATATAACCAGGACGGGAGTGAGTCATTATTTTAGAGATTACCTGATCGATAGCTTTGCAGTTATCGAAATTTTCATCAGATTTCAGAACCACGGAAGCAACTGAGACTAATTTAGCAATTTGATGTGAGATATCATTCTTGACTAACCCATCAGAGGAACCAATAGAGTGGTGAACAGGTACAGTGAAATGAGATATAAATTCATTAGGAACTCCCACAATATGCAGAATCGGCACATATTCATTGTACGCACCTACAATACCGTTCAAAGCTGAAAGCTCTCCAACATTGAAAGTCGTCACCATAACTCCAGGGAGACCTTTCACCCGAGCGTAGCCATCAGCAGCGTAAGAAGCATTCAATTCATTGCAGTTACCCACCCAGTTCAGGCCATACTGAGGTGAAATAAAATCCAGTAAAGGAAGATTGAAATCTCCTGGGACACCAAATACATGCTCAATCCCCAGTTGACGCACCCTCAGTGCCAGGTACTCGGCAACTGTCAGCTTACTTGCAGCTCCTGTCATTGTTATATTTAAAGCTTTGAATACTCTACAGTCAAGATTTACTCAAAGATGTCTATATATCTTTCTTCAGATAAGCCAGAAAATCAGGTCGAATAACACCAATAAGCTATGAGTCTCTATGAATAGTACCAGTATTACAACTGTCTCAAATATTCTCTAAATATTCTCAGTACCTTGAAGTTTCGCTACTATTCTTTGAGTTCTTTACAGTGTAATAGCAATCCTCTACTACACTTATACGCGACTAGAACTACAATAAACTAACGAGTTGTACCAGGGAAACCCCTGATATATATATATAAATCCTTTTTCTCCGCAATGCCTTAAGTTGCGGATCTCGCGGGTACCGTACCCCAATATGTATACGGCGAGAATGACAATTTCCTGTCTGGCCCTTACAGTAAAGTCCGAGAGGCGAGCAAAGTAATCAAAAGGAGAGGTAGCAAAGCGGGATTAGTGCCATAAGATACTATGAGGAGGATATTAACGGATAGCACTTGAATATTCCCTTTTGTTGTCGTTTATTGATGATAGTTATGAGGTTCTTTGGTGATTTGCTAATCTTTGCGAATTCTATCACCCTGATTATTCTTTCCATGGATAGCAATAAGCTTTAAGGTTGATAAACTTAGTTTGCCTTTTGTATGGCCAGGGCCGCATTAGGGTTATCGAGGTTCCCTGAAATGGGTCTGATCGGTTATTGGAGGTTATCAGCTCGGTTATCGAAATTCCATAATGGGCGTCGGTTAAAAGTGATTCTTTCGAGAAGAGTCGTGATGTGTTCGTATATGGAGTAGATAGGAAGGAGTAGTAGACAATACAGATGGTAGTATGAGGTTTTATAGAATATTTATGGTTAGATTATCCTGTGGATTAGCTGCTATTATTTGTTGTCTGATTATTTGTCTGATTTTGCTCTGAAAGCGCTCCTCAATGGGTGGGGTCCGGAGTGTGAAGTCAGGATCTGAGCCTGCAGGTACTTTATTATAGTCCAGTGTCTTACAGTAAAAGTTCTGATTCGATTTCTGGACTGTACTCAGTGTTGTTTGGCTTTACTGCGTGGTATTATGGGACTGTAATGTATTTTGCAGTTTAGATGATACACCTAATGTGTATGCGCGAGTAGACGCTCTTATCAAGATGAGTTCAATGGGAGTGTCTCGAAAAAGTTAGAGCTACGAAAGTGCTAGAGAAAGCTGTAAGAAAGCAGTCAGGAATATGAATACTTGATGCTCCTTATTGGTACTGAGATTTGCTGTATATAAGTGAGGGGCCTCAAATAATATATCTGGAAAGTCTATCGATTCGTCTTTGATGTCCTCTCAGCTGTGGCCGGAGAATTGGAGCTCCTCCGGGGCCCCGGGGCCGTTATCTGTCCATGGAGTGCCTCTTAAAGTATCCAGCTTCATTTAAACCCTTTTCTGTGGTTTTCTTTGCTTTGCATTTATCTAGTTGACTGGAATATCCTTAAATTTCCTCATCTATTGGTCGGCAGTCCAAAGAACTTTCATCAAACAGACATTTCATCATCAATTGCGCTGGATATTTCTGAGAACAAAACATGCGAAGGCAAATCAAAAATTTTAGAAGGCACCGTGAAGTTTGTGAACTCTATGACGCTTCTTCAAAATCAGTGTAACAGTTGAAGAAGAAGAAAAACAATCACAGGCAGGAATTGGAAGGCGGGTCAGCGAGGCAAGAATGTCTTTGTGAAAGAGACGTGCTGTAAAATGCACAGATCAGACAAAAGGAAAGATGATAGGAAACATTCAGGAGGCGTACTTTCAATTTAGTACAAGGAATAAGACGAAAAGGAAGAAACCTGGCTCTCTACCGAGAGATGATTAGATTGCTCTGTTGAATCGATACGAGGAAATGGAGCGTATAGGAAGAAACTTGAATCAAAGGAGCAATGAACTTTGAAGCTACCAAGTAAAGAGAACGACATCATAACTCTTCTAAATGCAAGGATGTTTACTGTCACTGGTATGCCGAAAGTTCATGAGATTTCAGTAATCATGGTTATATTAATCTATGGATCAATCAGTACTTCTCGGTCATCTGTGTACTCGGGATCAAGATTCATCGCTGTAAGCCTCCACCCAAATATGAAACAGAATCAGATACGCAACTCCGCATAGAAATTTTCTCAAGGTCACAATGAAGCATTGACTGGCAGCCAGTTATAATGTGATCAGATAGCCTTCTGGTGTTCGCGCTTAGGGACAGCAAGTGTGAGGCGGTGAGTTTTTGGTAGCTTCCAGGCACCCCGTACTGTGGGAAAATGGTTCAACTAAAGAATAACTATATTAATCAGGCTTCAGGTTTGCGAGTAACTGATAGTGCATCACAAGTAAGAATGCAACTTAGGCATTAGAGAACAGAGAATGAATGAAAGATTTCTTCATTGCTCCCAGATTAAGGTTTGATTGATTTTGGGTTTATTGATAGACTTTCATAAATGGCCATTTCTGGATATTTTCTTTCACTTCAGCCTGAAATGCTGGTCCGTATTGAGGTTTTGTATGGTAACCT
>JAKTRH010000146.1:0-31737 GCA_030579575.1 Sporopachydermia lactativora
TAAATTTCCTAATTAGGAAGGAGGCTCGGATTATTTTATGTTCAGAAACAAAAAGTACTTTTTGTCGCAATAAGTTTTTGTCGTTCATGAAGTCCGATTTTGACTTTTTGCGTCATCACTGGCAAGAATGCTGTCCAATGGATAGATGATTGCTGGTATGGTGAGCTTTACTATCTTTTACACTGGTCAAAAGCACACAGAGTGTCTCTGAGGTCTGTTCTTGAGTGAGCAACACACTGAGAGAAACGATTACGTGAACACTTAGTAATGCAATAGTTCAGAATCACTGTGGTTTCATTGATTTATAAGTAGCTTGGAAGCACTTCAGATATTACTCAGATTGGAGAAGTTGCATAAATAATTATTATAACAAGGTACGGAGGATATAGTTTGGATTGTCACACTCTTACTCACTGTTAGCTCAAGGCAAACTCATAGTATACAGACCATTCGTCTGATTACATAATCTATAAATATATACATCCGACAGTCCTCGGAAGGATGCTAATTTGGATCCCGAGGGAAGAGGATTGATATAACGGACAAGAAGTGGATGTTCACAGTACCAGAGCCTCAAAAATTACACTTAAGGATTACAGATATCTAAATAGACACCAGGGCGAGCGGGACTCAGCTCAATATGTAGTAAACTTATCTCAGAAAGCTATATTCCAGAGTCTAGCCTTTTTCACTCCATATCCGAGTCAGATTCCTGTTCCATTTCATCCTCCTCATCACTGCTTTCATCACTCTCACCACTTCCACTATCTCCTCCTTTCCTGCTTTTCCCCTGTACCTGCTCACTCTTGGAGTCGGGCACTAACCATCCTTCCTCTTCGTCCTCATCATCACTTGAATCCAAACCCATAAGTCCTTCTCCTCCCATTTCGCTGTCCTCTTCTTCTTCCTCCTCCTCCTCTGCCTCTTCTGTAGCCACTTTACTTTCCCCAGCCTTCAAATACTTGTACATATGCACATTTGCCACTCCAACTCTCGCCACGTCTTTAGCCTTCCTTTGCACAAACCGTTGAACTCCCCGTAACGATCCCAGAAACTCCCGCCTTCGCGACGCAATGTACGGCCCATGAACAGCCAGCAGAGCCTTCACCCACCGCAGATTGAACTCCAAATGCGGCGAATCCAGACTCTCTGAAGCCAGAAACTGTAGAAACCTGCTCAAATACACAACAGGAAAAGCAGCAGCTACCAGCTCCACATCTTTCAAAGGAATAGCCAGATACACCTGCTTCATCAAGTATGTCTCGTTGAGACGGAATGCCATCACCAAAGCTTCAATATACTCTTTATTCTCCAAACACTCAACTACTCCAGCTGGCGTGATATCCACAGTGATGTCAAACGGGTCAAATACTACCCTGTCGTCCAGAGAATACACCAACAGCCCCTCAGTACACGCTGCAGCGAAAGCCGAGCCTGTTGGCGTGAAAGCTACACCTGAAGTCCGAATTTCTGGACGAGTTCGCCTCTCAGAAGCATCCCCTGACCGCGCAGACCCCGGAAGCGTGTGATCCAACCTGTCTTCCAAATCAGACAGCTCTCCAGTACGATCAATCAGCTCCATAGGCCCAGCTTCCGTCAGGTTCTTCGAATTCAACTGCTGCTGTGTACCGTCTAAAGTCATATTCCGCGAAATGACAAATCTTCTTAGCAGGACTTCGTTCTCCACGTCGTAGAGACACAGAGAATTGCAATTCCCACCAGCTGCAATCACTGTACCGTCAAAGGAGTATTCTATAGTAGTGAAGTACTTCGACCGGAACGAATTCTTAGCAACAAACCTGTCGTTCACATATCTCCCGCCAATTATGTCAATCCTACCGTCTATAGCTCCTACTTGCTTACCTGATTCTATATCCCATATTGAGATCTGGCCATCCATAGAGCTGGCAGCTACCTGCTTCCCGTCAGGGCGCATAGAAACACAGAGGACGTCCGAATTGATCTCAAACGGTTCTACGATAGTCCGGCGACCAAAAACGTTCCATACTCTTACAGTCTTATCCCATGACCCACTGGCCAGCACTCCGCTCTCTCCGCTGAAACTCAAACTCGATACGGGTCCTTCATGTCCCGCCAGAGTATCCAGCAACTGCGCAGTCTGCACAGACCACACATGGATATCAAACTGATCCAGCGATCCTGCACACACGATTTCGCCACTGGGGTCCACCGCTAAGCTGGTGAATTGAACTCTCTCAGCTGCCGTGAACACCCGAAAGTTTCTGTACCTCACCAGATCCCAAGCCCGCACGGTTCCGTCGAGCGAAGCCGAGAAAAGCACGTGCCCACGCTTCGCAAACTGCAAAGCCGTAACGCCTGAAGTGTGCTCAGCAAAAGTCACAAGACAGAACCCAGACTGAGTGTCCCATACTTTGATCTTCCCATCGTCAGAAGCAGTAACAATACGAGACCCGTCAGGTGAGTACACCAGCGCATTCATAGAGTCGAAATGACCTTGCTGCTTCAGAATATACGATTCAGACTGCCATTCCCATACCAGCAACTGCCCCAGGGCGGAGGAACCAAAGGCCAGCCACTCACCAGAAGCGTTGACCGCTACCGTGTTGATTTCGTTCTGAGAAATACTCAGTCGCTGGATCAGAGAGAACTCAGGAAGCTCGTAGAGACCAAAAGTCCCCGAGGAAAAACCTACAACTAAAAGATTAGTAGCAGCATGGAAAGTAGCACTGCGCACTTTCGCATCATTCATGAAAAACGACTTCTTGACGATGCACCAGCTCAGAGTCGACCCATCGACTTGTTCCTGCGCTTTCTTCTCCTCCTGTTCTGCCTCTTCTTCGCCGTCATCCCTCGGCTTTGTAGTATACTTCCAGGTGAACAGAGCCCCGTCTTTACTCACCGTATAGATGGATTCCTGATCTTCACTGAACCAGGCTCCGACAGGGTAGTCACGGTGGCCAGCAAACGTCATGGCCACAGCCTTTTCCTCTGAATGAAGAGAGTACAGACGTACTGTGAGGTCTTTAGAACATGTCAGGACAAAGCGTGAGTCGCGACTCCATGTTAGGGATGTTATTACACCATAGTGACCAGCCATTACTTTAAAACGGACAAAAGGAGCGAAATGCAGCTCACCGCCGCCAGCTGAGTAGTCAGGGGTGCGCCATATTTGCAGGATCCGGCCGACGGCAACAGCAAAGTAGGCACCATCTGGTGAGAATTTTATATCAGTTACTTTGTCTTTGAAATTGAAATGATGCAGTACAGCGCGAGATTTGAAGTTGACAAGAATTGCTCGGCCGTCGTCGTCCACTGAAAGAAGGAGATTTTCCTGTGGGTTCAGGGCTATCCGTGCGATGTTTTTCCGGTGTTCGTAAGCAAAAGTGAATGATTCATTGCGCACTAAGTCGAATACTGATACTTTATTTCCCACTGGACTCAGCAGAACTGTACCGCTGTTGTTGAAGATTAAATTGCCTTTGCGGTACACCGTTGCCAGCAGATTAGAGAACTGGGAAATGCGGGTTAGAAGGTGGTTGAAAAGATAATTTGAATGTCTACTGCGTTGCACTTACTTTGAAGTCCGACTTCATCTTGAAGCACTTGAGATCTGTCCGGTGGTGATCCCTGTACTCCTGGGGTCTCCAGTTAGTGGAAAGTACTGAGAACTAGGACGTGTGAGAAAAGATTGACGTTGTAGTTTTCTATTTTCTACCGGGAAGTGAGTGTACCCATTGTATAGCAAATATTTTAGATACCGTGGAATCTATCGTAGAAAAAACGTATAAAACATCTCCATACAAAATGAAATTTTCAGTCTCGCGAGACTCCCCCGAAGCTTTAGTATGTAGAAAAAACGCCGGGTAACTATTTCAGTTTTGGATGACGTAATAGGAAAATAAAAATACAATAGCGAAGCGAGATGCGAAGTGGAGCTCATCGGAACTTATTGATCTCGAAATATCCGTGGCAGACGGACTGTGATGAGAATTATATTGTAAAAACCTATCCATGAAGGCTCTACTGATTTGCAGAATATCAGGTTTATACCGAGATTGCTACCGCTCGCGTGAACTTTTACAGAACCGGCCGAATGTCAAGTCGATGCCCCCCTCCCTCCAGTCGAAGGCCCAAAATGTTTATAACTGTAGGGAAAAACGATCAAATGTCGTTCAGTCCATAGGCTTAAGCAGATAACCTACTTGCTGACATCTATTCATACATTCCAAAATAGAAAACTCGTTCTCCTCACTTCTACTGGCTGTCTTTTCTCCTTTCCATATCCTCACTCTTAATACTATCAGCTCCTATCCAAATCACTTCTTCCCATGTTTTCCCCCCTTATGCGACTCCTCAATCAACCCTGCCTTCACTATAGCATCACGAGCACACGAATTTATATGCTTGAATCTGTTATCTGGTCAGCTGACTCCTGTAAAACTTCATTCTCCTCCCATCTAAACCATCCAATTTATCACATACCTATCAGGACCTATATGAACACCACCGAACCATCGGCAAACAACAACCATGACATTCCACACATCCATAATCTGTTACACTGTTAGTATTCCTTTTTTTAGTACACTCAATTACCTGCTATCTTTCCTACACTCTTCACTACTCACAGATAACAGATGCAAAAGTCGACCTCCAGCTGCTGTTTCCCCATCATCATCACAGTCCTGCACAGAAGTGCCGTTGTCATTCTTAATCCGCCAAGCAGTCATCACATGAGCTGCCCGAGCAACTTTACGGTCTTCCTTTAGCTCTTGCACATGCCGAACGGCATCCTGTACCGAGTGAACCTGTCGTACAAGTCCGAGGAAATGAGATTTCCGATCAGATATCATCTCAGAAACCACCCACTGAGACAACACATCACCATTGTCATCTTCAATATGCTCAGTTTTACCATTCTGCTTATGTGCTTTGAGAGATTTTAACTCCTGATAGTACTTTTGATACGCTTCCGGATCGTATTCATACTCTTCGTCATCTTCATTATCGTTTCCACCTTCTTCACCTTCTTCTTCCTCTTGTTCTTCATTTCTTGTTCCTTTCTGCTCACTGGAGGTATCCGAAATAGATAATTTGCTCATATCATCTTCTGGGATATCACCTTCAGACTTCTCACTTTCCTCTATTGAGGGGAAAAGTTCCTCTACTGCAAGAATGAAATCAAATAGGCACACCTGGCCTGGGATGAAAGCAGATTGGAAAACATCTGACAGAGCCGCAGGATTCACACCATTCTGTTCTAAACTCCTGCTATGCTTAGGAGAGGTACATTCTATACTATCTACAGTAGGAGCTTCACTATCCGGGTACGATTCTGGGAACTGAACTGTCACTTTCACATGCTTATTCGAAGGAATAGTCAATTTGTACTTCCGGTCACCCAGGGGCTCCAAAGCATCTTCATAGATGGCTTCTATCGCCATAATCTCTTCTTCCAGCTCATCACCCATTGTAGTGAGTTGTGAGAGTCAGACAGCGCATGTGCTTGAAGATTTGAATACTCGGCTAACTCCCTAGTGCGGAACGGCCAGTTATGAGGAATGTACGAACGACAAAGTATTTACAAGAGCTACTATTCTAACCTTGAAGTCCAATTCTACATAATCAGCTTACTGTTAACCGTAGGAATTAACATTTTCCACTCTCTTGTCAAGCTGATGATCTTTCCGCTCACCTTAATACGGGAATTGTTTCAACATGAAAAGGCTTCGGGTCTCCACTCAGATACATTAACATTGAAAGGAGATCCGATACACTTCGGGTCTCATTTCAGGAGTCTCGGCTCTTCTCATCTCGAACTCCTCGGAGAAACTGATGGATTTCCGGTAAATATTCCCGCTATTCTTTGGCCTGTCGCGTTTAATTCCATAGTATCGACTTCCTAAAGGTCCCGCAAGACACTGGAAGCCAATCGGAATAACGAATAACGGTTTGGTTTCACCCTTTCAGCAGTCTGCGTTGCCTGACGGGCACAGAGTCTCATAATGGCTGAAAAATTCAAAGCAGAAGGTACGTAATTAGCGGAAAACTGCGAATCCAAAACCATTCAGTGATCGTAACTTCACATATATCATCTCTAATCTTGGTATCTTCTACTTGGGAAACTAACACCCTACAGGCAACTCGCTCTTCAAACAGGGCAAATATGCCGAGGCAGTTCACAGTTATACTCTGGCTATTGAGTCAGATCCCTCAAATCCAGTACTGTACTCAAACCGAGCTATGGCGCATATCAAGCTAGAGAAATGGCATGACGTGGTTCGAGACTGCGCTGAAGGGTTGCACTCCTCCGAGAAAGATTCCAGCCAACATACAAGCACACGTGTGAAGCTTTTATGGAGGAAAGGTGTAGCTCTGCTGGCACTGGGAGATAGAATCTCAGCACGAGCTCAGTTCCACGAAGCGTTGAAGTTAGAGCCGGGGAACAAAGCTGTGCTGGAGTCTCTGAACGGTATGGGGCCTGAAACGTTGAAAGAAAAGAAAGAAAGGGTATGCTATGCGAATGTGTAAATAGGAGTTGTGATGACTACAGCAGCAGCTAACATGAGATTAGAGGGATAAAAGAACTGTCAAGCCTGTGAATACCAGTACATCAGCTATAGAGAGTGGTGTAAAAGACCTGGCAATTGAGCAAACAAATGGGGAAAAGGAAAGGAACCCACCAGCAATTTCTACCCCAAATGGTAATATAGAGAAATTAGAGTACAGTTTATCAGAGTTAGAATCAGGGAAAATTACTTCAGATTTCAATCTTTATTCATTTATGCAGCTTCAGCGAAGTTCTAAAGCAAGACTTCCCTTCGCGTATCATCATCTATTCACATTGGCTCCTTCGCGATTCAAAGGTTTATTTGGGAAAGGGGGTGTTGATAATGAGAATCTTGAGTTTATAGTGGACGCCATAGTATTTATGAGGACAAACGTTACTGATATTCCAGTCAAAGAATGGAGACAGAAAACTTTAGAGATAATGCAAGCATTAACTCAATGTGCACGCTTTGATATCGCGATTGTCTTTGCTGATACTAAGAAAATTAATCATTTGGCCTCATTAATACAGGAAATCGAACTTCCCACGCAAGATGAAACTCATATTCTCAAGAAATGGGGTATCCGCTAGGTATTGTTGATATAGAGCTTCTTCTTCAATCCTTTACGACTCATACCAATTGATGCAGGTTGCAGTAAACCACCCAGCCAGTCTGGCAAAAGTTCATCAATGTCTACTTCAATAAGAAACTTCCTTGAAAGAACTATTGGGACAACAACTAAGGAAATACAAAACAACAACATTAGGAGAAATAATACAAAATATTTCTGAAAATTCCTCCGTCGTTGTCTCCTTACTTTATCTGAGTATAAAGGAGTTACCAATTGTTGACTTGGTTTCAACCAGAGCAACATCAACGAATGGCCCCGATCAATGTATGGTATCATAAGAAGAGGTATTTGAATGAATAAAATCAAATGACAAAGGAAGAAATCACATACAAACTGACTCATCTCCATCAGTTTACACAAGAATTCTCTCACAAATTGGGTAACTAAACTAAATCCAATCCCAACTGAATACCATTTCCCTGACCACCAAGCATTATTTAGTTTCCCACTTCTCAGTTCACCGCCAAGCAGGAAGCAAGTGATGAATCTAAATACTAGAGATTGAATCATAATTACGGATGTGAGTCCGATAAGTAAATGAAATAAACGCCATCCTTGTAAAAACCATAATAGCTCCATCCACAATGAATAATTAAGCAGTGAAAACGTTTTCGCTAATGCTGCATTGATTAATGGAAATTTTTTCAACCAATGACCAACACCTGGCCCTAGAAAACATGTTATGCATTCCTGTGAGATAAGGAAAGCTCCATTACAAATTAAAGGTCCAAACGAGCAAATTAAAAGTCTCAAGAAGGAGTTAGAAGCATTCAAACTACTCACATCATTTTGCGCATTAACCATGAAAAACGCAGTTAAAATGCTAATTGTAGCACATAGATGCGTCAACAGATTAGTGAAAAGGAGATTAAACCGATTAGGTGCGAAAACATCCTTGTTACTTGTCAAAGATCTATCATTTTCTAATTCTTTAACTCCTGTAACTCTGAGCCGAGAACTTTTAACAAAGTCAATCCAACTTTTACTCTCTGATGTTTTTTCTTTATTACCTGTGCTAAACCATTGAACAAGTCCTTTGTAATCCAAAATAAACTCAAATAATGAGAATTGATTTGGATTGAATATGAATGGTGAACAAACAAGTGAGAAAACAGTAATCCAAAGCCAAAGAAATGTGATTTGCCACATTAGAATACTGGAAAACAGCATTAGCAAAAGGCATTTACATCCAAAGTATAGACTTTCATGAGAAAACCGAGAGTATAAAGCTGTAAATGGGATCCTAGAAGTAGCAAATCCACGGCCCGTAGAAATGTACTTTGCGCCACCAACTGCAATGTCATCAATCAACGATTTACCATATATACGGCAAGAAAAGATCTCAAACAATGGTGACAACGAAATGAAATGCCTGAAAAATCGATTTACAGCTCTCCACATCCCTCTCTCCATTAACTCTTGTACAGTTAATGGTAGAAATGATACTAAAAACACAAGGAAGATAGATAAGATACACCGTTTCAGCCATTCTACCACAGGAATCAAATTATAGCATCCCACTGGTTTGTGTATAGTATTAATTGGTTTATGCTTATCATATTCACATATAACAGATTCTTGCACAAAACTCACCATATTAATCACAACCAGGCAAAGTAATTCAAAGGCAAAACAGATGAATACATTATTGAAGTGAAACCCAGGGTGAGCATAGAAAAAGGATAAAACTCGATCAAGAGGTAATTGACTCCCAAGGTAGTAATATTCTCTTGATAATGTTTGTTCTCCCATTCCAGCACCAATTTTCGTAGTAAAATTTAAGATTGATCCAAACCCCATATCTCTGCCTTTCCCACATTGCATGTATTCACAGTGTTTGATTCTCCCACCTCGTGCAAATGCTGTAATTCCAGCGTAAATGTCTTCGTTTAAGTGTAAACCTCTTTGAGCTTTCGATACTCCACCTCTAGTAGTCATGAAAATCCCATTGAGAAAGTCAGGATGTCCATAATGAAGCTTTGCACCAACTTGTCCTAATGTTCTGGCAAATAACGTCCCAAATGTTTGCTCTTTCCCAGCAGCAACGTCACCTAAGACACCAATATGTTCTGAAAAAATGTACTCTCTTGTTCCAACAATTGCAACAGGGTTATTAGGAATACTTGTAGTAGTTGTATCCGACTCATAATAACTCAAATCAGATTTCATTTCTTCGAATTCAGCTAAAACATTACGTATCTTCAGACATTCCTCAAAATAGTGATCCTGATTAGAGTCAATTAGTTGAATATATTCACCGCGATGGAATATTATTGCATGATTTTGATTATCACTTTTGCCATCACCAAGGATAGGATTACCTGACAATCTTATTTTCAGTAGAGGTTTCCTTCTATTGTTTTCGATACCACAGTAACCATTGATCAAGGCAGAGTAGTATTCGATATGATTATTGGCTGAATGCTCTTCTACGATATACGCAATATGAACTTCCGGATAAACTCGTAGTAAGGATTCCACATCAGCGTATTCTTCATCCGAAAAATGAAATAGTCTTTGCATTGAAACCACTAATCGTACTTTCCTTTCAGCGTAAGCACTAGATTGTGAGATATTCTTACTAATACCCCGACGGTCTTTATCGGGATTTTCAATCTCGTAAAGGTCTTTCAATGCTCTTGAGTAATTCATAAATCCAGAAACTGTTCTATAAAGAGTCTGTGACCGCAATGATGCCCAGATTCTCGTCCTAAGCATAAACTCTGGATCTGTAGTTTTGAAACCAATACTATAAAGCGGTAAGTCACTATCAAACTCAGATGTGAGTTCATCTTCATATCCGAAATCACCCTTCCCTCTTTCCTTCATAAAACTTTTCGTATCCCGAACAAAGTTCCTCCATTCTGTGGGATGCATATTCTTCAGATAATCTAGTAGAATTGTTCGTGAATATTCGTTCTCTTTAATAATCTCTTTCAAAGTCAACATTATTTTCTCACTATAGTGAGATATCAGAACTGTGAAAGAGGGAAGTTGAGTTAATGGGTAAGGCTCGGGTATACTTGTAGAGAGAGACTGAGCAAAAAATGAAATCCTCCTTTCAGACTCAGATTGATAATCAAAAAGATCATACTTAGACGATTGATCTTCTAATGAAACAAATACTGTAGGCTCCCTCAAATCTGATTGACCTTCGCCTGGAGTCGTACTAACTGATTTGTAGTACAGTTTGTCCACTTTTTCAGCCGAGATAAAATGATCCCGGTACAGATTATTAATTATAGTATTCCATAATTTAGATACCGGGACTTCAGGTCGTACTGAATTGTCATCATTTAGGAATAGTAGTTTTGAGTACATCCTTCGAGGAAGACCGATGAAAACATTACGCCAGGGAGTCCAAATTGACAATCCAAGGTAAAAAGCTCGGAAAAGTGAAAAAAGTGTACTCCATAAAACGTACCATAGATACGTATCCAAGAAAAACAATATCAAATCTGTGAAAACAATTAGGATTAGAATAACTTTTGGTTGAGATTGACAGAAAAATGTTCCAAGAATGCGGTCACCTGCGCATTTTTTAACTTTCATAATCTGTAGTTCTCTAATTGGATTTTTCAGTGATAGAATCATAAAAAAATATGATTCAAGAAACTTCGAAGTGAACACTGCAAGCCATAATCCAATTGAAACTAATCTACCTGAGCCAGGTATATCAGGGAAACATGATGTGAATACCTCTTGTGGAGTAATCACGGACGAATTCACAGAAAATGGGTTAGCGAATATTTTTTGTAGTGGAACAATTGCCAAGTAAATTACAGTAAAAAGTGCTAAAAGAAACTGAATCCAAGCTAATACAGTTCCTACCACATTCTCGTCTTCCAACTTTAGTGTTCCAAACACATAGATAGAAGGAAACAATTCAATCAAGAACAGTAGAATGAGTAAAGTAAAATTCATTACAGTATTTCTCCTCTTTATTGAAGACCTTGGCACAAACATCATTTCAGTGATAAATGAGCAGATTGTTATAAAGAGTGCAAGAGGTCCAGCCAATGCTGTTCCAGAAATAACAGCACGAATAGGCGGTGGTGAATTCATTTGTTGCTCTGCTGAAGTTGTATATAAAGATGGCCAATTACCAACAACAAACATCCAGAAAACACATAAATGGATTATCCACACTCTGCTAAAGTTAACCAAAGAGTGCATCCATGTTCTAGTCTCAAAATACGTTTTCTTACATGAAGCAGCCCAGTCAACTTCGTGCAGCATATCAAATCGGCGATAAAATGGATACTCTAAGAGTTTTGTACCATCGACTAATTTGATACTTTTCAACCCATCAAGATCCCAGAATGTTTGATTTATATCGTCGTAACCAATAATTTGTGAGTGATCTGCCTTTTTCCTAAAGATATTTCTGCCATCAAATTCGTAAATTTGATCACGATGAAACTCGTATAATGGTGTGATAACATTATCCAGAAATGAATCAGATTTCTTCAGCGATATTCCTCTTGATTCTTCTGTGAAATTCGTATCAGGAGACGCGTAATGATAATCTAAACATGTTTTGAGGATAAATGAGAGACATTCAGGCATAAATCTCACAGTATTAGCTTCACCCCAACATAATAAATAAAGAGCAATATGCGTAGCGTAATCTCTATAGCTCACTTTCTTCAAAACGGTTCGCCATTTAGCATCTAACTGACGGAAATATGATTTTAAATCTAAAGAGTCATAAGAAGACACTACATTAACGCTTAAATCATGAGAGAAAAAGATAGCTTCTTCTTTATGAAGTCCTGAAGCAAAATACCAACGACGGAAATTCGCATTTTCTCCTCCTATAAAGTCCAAATGAAGACTAAGCAAAGCTTGCTCTGGTTTCATTCTCGCTGATCGTGAATCTAATAATCTCATAAAATGATCATATTGATTCCAAACACTATGCTCTTGAAAAGCAAACTCTACTTTCAAATAATGGAAAATATCCCTTATTTCACTCTTAAAAAGAGGCAGATGTTCACCACTCCAATTACTATAAGAATCCAAAAGTAAATCTGATGCTACAAATGATTCTCCATAGTAACTTTCTACATCTTTTTCGCCAAAGTCGCTTTCACTTTCAAAGGTCACACGTGAACGTCCTCTCATCAATCCAGTCTTTAGAGAAGGGGTAGCAAAACCTAGTGCTGTCGCCGCAGATTTAGAAACTTCTCCATATAGTTTCTCTGAGCTTGTAGTATTAGTACTACTTGCGTCATTTGAGTACTCAGGGAGAGATTCATCAAGTTCATCTCCAATTCCTCCCATATTCCCAACTCTCACTGTTTCATCACTCCTACTGCTCTTCGTACCAGTGGTAGATCCAGTCAATGTTTCCATTTCATCGCTTTCTTCGAGTCCTACATAGTCAGAATACATAAATACATTAATAAATCACACATCCTCATCAATACTGCAGGTAATTAGTTACCAGCTTTCAGATATGTAGATTCACTTTTCCCAGGTTCTTCTATATCAGTCCCAGCTTCAATTCCAACTTCAATTCCAGCCTCAAACTCCACTGTTTCGTCTTGAGAGCTCAAAGTGAGCTCAACGGGCGGGGAATCCCCCATAGTGTCGTCCAACGGTAATTCAGACATTCTGCAAAGCTCTCAGTTCGCTGTTGCTCGCTGCCAGCACTTATAAGTGTGTAACACATCATTTTAAACAGCAATAAGAAGGAGAAATGCTTTTGGAAATGCGTGAAATGCCGGTAATGAAGGAATTCGTTGGTTTGACGGAAACCACAAAGCACAAACGATTCATTTTCATGTGATAAAGGTGAAGTGAGATATGAAGTGAGAGGTGAAGGAAGAGGATAAAAAGATACGAAAGGAGATGTGAAGTCTGCGTGAGATGGAAGGAGTAGTGAAGTGAGTCTATCGGCTTGCAACTTTCGTTGTAGCTCATCGCCAGCAGTGGGTATTTAGAGAATACCGGTCATAATACTATTTGGAAGTACATTGTAGAGCTTTTTTCCTCGAGCAGACTGAGATTGAGATAGTATGCAAGGTTATAAGCCTCATGTATGTCGGGTAGAATCAGTAGATGCAACCTATTCCTGTAGTGAACGACCTTCAGTGCTCGTCGTAACCAAATGATGGACGATTCAGCTCAGCAAGAATGAGTACGATTCTGCGTTCTATAGCGCTAAGTCTGTGGTGCTTATCGCTCTTCCGGCATATACCACTCGATGCCTGTTACCTCACCTGTTCTAAGTACTGTATAGCCCATTCCCGAACGCGACGAGTCACGTGACGGACGCCAAAAAATTCCATTTCCGCGTCGCAACTGTTTTTCACATTCCTGATTCGGATAGAAATTCCTTTTCGCGTTTTCCCTGCACGACGCGTTAGATAACTTGCCGCACTTCCGTTCCACCATATTCCAGTCTAACAAGGCCAAACTCCGGTCTCTGATGAACCTAGCGTATAGTTCGTGGAGCCCAAACAGGTCGTGGATGTGTCTGTTGCTGTGATACGCTCATGGCTGTGAATTTCCACTGTTTCTAGTCGCTGAAAGTGAGTCTGAGCTGCAGGAATCTAATGTTCACATCCGCACTCAATATCCCGTTTCCACGCGTTTCCGAGTACATAGACATACATAGACAATCCAATACAATAGACAATTCACATTTCTACACGTTATAAACTCCCTGCTTATCTCTTCTCTAGCCAGAAATCATCGGTATCCATACAGTACCTATCAAGCACCTATCTAGACCCTCTACGGACCCTCTACCCCCATTTCATCGCCACTATTTCCTTCACCTCCGCAATATTCTCAATATTCTCCCTGACATCATCATCTCCTATCGATCCGCTTCCCGATCCGTCCACTTTCCTCACTATTCTTTACCCAAACTTTCGACCTCACCTCATTCCTCTCGTCTCCACTTCACACCTCCTCTCGCATTCCCTTTCCCCCTACACCACCCGCGTCGCATCTTTAGGCTTGAGCGCACCGCATTCGCATTTTCTGGCGTGTATTTGGACAGATTGATAAAGAATTTACTCCTTATCACGCCTTATCGCTTGCAAAGTACTGCAAGTACTCAAAGAACCTCAAACAACTTGCAAGTATCTCGGTATCTCAGCAGCTACGCGTGTCAAAACTACTCTCACCACCGCAACAGCTTTCGCACCGCTTGATTTACTGCGCTTACCGCGACGCTGCCGACGCGACACCCGGCGCGAAAGCGAAAGCCGAAACACGAAACACGGGCCAGCAAACTCCCGCCGGCTCTTCCGCTGTGATCCCGCCGATGGACCGAACTCAGCGGCCCGCAGGCGCTTCTAGCCGCGTCAATTCCAATATCATCAAATCTCTCACCTCAATTCACCTGCCACCGCCTCCTTCTTCTCATACTCAGTATATGCTGGAACGGTCGTATGACTCCTATGAGTCTGTGCCGGAGAATATGTATCATAACTACCACGACTACTCTGGGAACTCAGCCACAGGTTCAGCCGCTACTTCGGCAACCAGCTCAGCCACAGTTTCTGCTTCAGCCACTGCCGCTGCTGCCGCTGCCGCAGCTGCTGCTGGTTTTTTCCATTCTGAGGATACGAAACCTTCTATGGACGCTACTTTTGCCTTTCACAGAGAGAACTACGCCGCTATAGTGGCAGCCCAGCGGCCTCAGTTTGCTGCTGCCCTGAATACGCCGCCCCACCACCAGCCGAGCCCTGCGGCTCGCGATTACCACATGCCAATGGACAGAGATATTATCCGACAGGTACCGTCTCCGGCGAAGTCTTCTCCGATCTCTAAACGCGGGCCAGTCAGCGATCAGCTGCGCCATTCAATGCCTCAGCCACAGTCTCAGCCACAGCCCCAGCCCCAGTCTCAGTCACAGTCACAGTCACAGTCACAGTCACAATCTCAGCCACGCCAGCCTTATCCCGGTTTAGGAATTGAGATGGGAAACTCAGCCACAGCGTCTTTCTCTACGCCTCCTCCGCAGCAAGCCACCGGGCTTCAAACTTCGGCACCACTGCCATCGCAGCGAGGCCCGCTCCGATCTGGCGCAAACCAATTCGTTCTAAATCAAAACAGCAAATCCGGAAAACCTACCAAACAGGACCTCACCAAACAGCAAAATATCCCAGTAGAAGATTTTCTTCCTCCGATCATTGATGACGGTGGTAAGCCGCCTTTTTCGTACGCCACACTCATCGGAATGGCAATTCTGCGTTCCGAGAATAGAAAACTCACTCTGTCACAAATATACGACTGGATCTCCGATACATTCAAATTCTACCGCCGCGGGGACTGTGGATGGCAGAATTCTATTCGGCATAACCTCAGTCTTAATAAGGCCTTCATCAAACGAGAGAAATCCAAAGATGGTAAGGGCCACTACTGGGCAGTGGAAAGTGGATGTGAGATGCAGTTTCTCAAGGGAAACCGGCTTATAAAGAAATCTAGTTCGATGCATGAAAGTATTCTTGGGAATTCGCGTACTGGATTAGCCGGTACAGGGCCTGGTAAATCATTTAGCGGTGCAGCTGCTAAGAACAGCTCAGTGGCTGGACTTCCTAAACCAGGGAATCAGCCACAGGCTGCTCCCAGTTTGGGCTCCGACTCCAGCCGGGTGGCTGATCTGTATGACCCTACCACGGACCCTCTCTCTCCAGAGACGTCTTCTGAAGGTCCTGGGCCCTCTGCGAAGGCTAGAGCCGCACAAGGAGCCGAGAAGACTCTGGAGAAGTCTCCGGTTATTGTAGAGAATGCCGTAATGAGCGGGAGATCTGCTGTATTTGACACTTCAGCCGGAGACTCAGGACTACGCCGTTCGCCTTTGAAACGCGCAAATACGGCTATTGGACTTCAGAGATTCTCTTTGCACGAGAGATCTGTGGCTGGAACGCGGAAACGGAAATACGGAGTGGATTATGAAGAGGAACATGATGATGACGACGATGATGAAGATGAAGATTCTGATGAACGGGGGTCCAGTGGTTCGGAAAGTGAGACCGCCACTCCACGGAAACGGCGTGGCCCGCTGAATGCGCTGAAGAATGTTCCTAACCTCGTTCCTCCGAGTTCTTCCTGGGTGGCTTCAGCTAGTGGGGATCGTGCCACTTTTGGCCAGAACGGTAATGGCGAATCGGATTCGGTGTTTGAGTCGACTGTGGCTGACTTTGGAGCTTCCGGGACCGAATCTGGAGGATTCCCGAGTTCTTTCAGTTGTGATTTGGCGTTTGAGTTCTCTCCGTCTAAAGTTCACGAGCCTGGCCCGCTTTTAGCTCCCCTTACTCCAAAGCAGAAAATCATCCGAGAAACTGTTACCTCAGCTTCTTCCGCATCAGCACCCAGTTCTTCGGAAAGGCCTGTGGGCCCTGGAAGTGCTTCGGCGGTGAAACTGGGCGGGAATTTTGTTACACCGAAGACAAAGACACATTCTCGGACTCCGTCATCTATTTACCGACCATCTACTATCCGTCGGCTATGGCATTCTCCTACTTATGCTGACGAGTTCTTTACATCGCCGGCTCGGTCTATCTTCTATCATGAGGCTGACGATATCATCAGTCGGGCGTGTTTTGGCTCTCCTGAGAAACGGGAAGAAAGGCGCAGGGCTTACTACGAGTCTTCTGGAGTGTCTACTTTTTCAGATGCTGGTAATGGTGTTACTGATGTATTTGGTGTTGATGTTTGCTCGGTGTTACGTAGAGCTATTGAGAATGATAAATGGTTGAAAAGTTCAGGTTCTGTTGCAGCAGGGAGTTCCAGCCCATTGAAAGATACGCAGGGAGAGACGCAACAGGGTTCCAAGCAGGATTCAAAAGAGGATTCGCTGGGAGAAGAGGAAAAGAGGGGCAGCTAGTATTGATTCTGGGTGTTTAAGAGTGGGAAGGGAGGGATGAAGGAAGGAAGAGATAGGAATGATATGATGGTTTCGGCTAGTTTCGAATTGTCTTTGACGATTTGCAATGATTTCCGATAATTAATAAAACCAGAGTTTCTAATTCTATTCATTTCTGATTGTTTGATCAATCGTTTTGGTCTGGCACATTTAGAGAACTTTTAACGCCTTCTGGACTCCCTCTAACTCAGCTTGAGCACTCTATATCTTAGGTTATATTCACTTTCTATACGTTTTTCTCTGCTTTCTGCTGCTGCTGCTACTACTGCTGTATTTCTTTCTGGGTTTTCATCAGACCGATCAGTTCTGATAGTTGTATTTTATTGTTGCTTTGCTTCGGGGTTGGAATGGACAAATGGTTTTCGCTACAAAGTAGCTTGATACTCGACTTATTTATACTTACTATGTGCTTCAGACACTCTTTTCTTTCGCTTCTTGTTAGTCTTCAATATAAGTCGTTAGTACTTTTAGATGGAAAATACTGTAGGTCATGAAATGGTGAATTTGGATCAATGGAGCCGAAATGCGAGTTATGTGGCACATACTCTACCCCACGCTTAGCCCACGCTTAGGTGTCAATGCTGTTTTCAGTTGCTTGTGGGAATTTGATAATCTTCGGTCCAAAATGTTTCTCTTTCTACCATTTTATTCGTCTATTTCGTATTTTCCAAGCTATGATACACTACTCATCTACTGTTCTCGTATCAGGTTACTACCCTACTATGTTCACTCTCCAACTTCTCCAAACCAGCCAGACCACTTATAATAAATCAATATTGCCTTTATATACCCATTAAACACGCACTACTCTATAAAATCATCATTTCTCTACCACTTTTCGTCTTTCTCACTTCCTACGCTTCAGCTCATCGCTCTATATCGCGTCTCATCTCATTCACTCTGACACATCACGTCTCATTCCATATTTGGACATCGCGTCTCCTCCTGTTTTCAGCTTCCCAATCGGGAACCCTTCATATCTCTCCGAGCTGAGCTGAGCCGAGCCTGCTTTTCCGCTTCCGTCGGGGCTCGGCTCGTCGGAACAGTCCGAAACAGCCTTTCTCGTCCATTTAAAGCGACTGTTTGGCAATGTCTTTTGACGTCACTTCTGGCAGCGCGCTGCGGGCGCGGATAAAGTCGTTTCTGCCTTGGAAATATGCGGCTTTCCCCGTTAGCCCTGTAGAATTCGCTAGCCATGGCTGGACGTGGGACGGCGGAGTTTTGGTGTGCGGGAACTGCGGGCAGGTCGTTGTCTTTGTAATTGGGGACGATGAGGCTCTTTGTAAGTGATTTTTTTTTTTTTTCCCTTCCAAAACTACGAATCATCCGGCGCACAAAGCTAACAAAATAGACGGCCCTCTCGGCGAAAAATACCGACAATTAATCGTCGTAAAACATTTACAGAGTTGCCCGTGGCGGCTGATGCACGTGCCGCTGGGAACTGTCTACAGTGTGGCTAATGTGGCTGTTTCCGAAATTGTGGCGCAGTACGAAACAAGATTGGCTCAATTGAAACTTGATGGTTCTATACTGAAACCAGTTGTGGCTATTGAGCAGGAGATGGCAGATGTACAGGATTTCGACGCAGTAGAACAGCTGGCGGTCACTGGATGGACTCCACGGCATTTAGAGGATGGAACAGTACTACTGGAATGCCGAGATTGCGGAAGAACGGTTTTGATCCGCTCTGGAACAACAGTAAGACCAATACAGGATCATTGGGATTTCTGTTGCTGGGTGACGGGATATAGTGATACAACAATCAGTAATAACGGAAAGGATGAACCCAGCGTGAAGAATACTGGAGATTCCAGGAATCCAGGGTGGAGGCACGTGCTGGGGTTGTTGCGGCAGCAACGTCTCGAGCGTGAAATGAATAAGGTGAAGAATAGAAAGGATCTTTTGAGTGACGATCTTTGGTAGAGAAGGGGTGAGAAATGGGTATATCGGAGACAGCTGGACGTAGCTGTGGTAATTAAAAACTTGTATTTTTCTTGTAGGCTTGTATTTTTCCAAGGATCATTACATTCAGCTTTTGAATTAGATATGGTTAGAAGTGCGTGAGGTAATGAGTGTTAGAATCTTCTTTCCTTTTGTTATATGATGTTTTCCAATGTTGTATGCGACTTGGGATATTTTTCGTATATCGAGAGAACAGCTGGGGGCTCAAGGTTTATATTCTGATTCCTATACTGTCGATTATGTGAATATCTGTTTGATGAACTGGTTATCAGCCGGTGTATTACAGTAGTGGAAGAGGTATGTGAATGGTTTACTATAGTTGAGTCTTCTGTTTTTCTTGCAGTAGTTCGTGATATTTGGAAACTGGGTATTCTGTATATTTAGAAGGTTTTGTTGGATATGAATTACAGTTCTCGATGATGTGATAATGCTGAGATATGCTGGCTTTGAGGAGCATTAGGGGAGGTTCATTCGGCAGTTGTCTGTGCTCATATTGCTGAAGCTACAGTCGAATGGGATGATTTTGTTGCATATAAACAGCATATAAACAGTAAGCATACATGGGAATGCAGGGAACGTTTTGTTTGTATTTTCATAAGATACAGAGTGAAATTCCTGTTATATTTTGGATGGATTTATAAGTGTTGCATGTCTTGCATTGTTCTCTAATTCCCTGGGAGAGAGAAATTCACTCTATGGAGGTGAAATGAGCATATAATGGAAGGGATATGATGGTTGGTAGGACGTGACGGTATTCTGGGCTGTGAGACTGTATGAATGGAGAGTGTGGTTCAGCAATCAGAACGCGCGTTTGAGTATTTAATTGGGTGTGATGTATTGTCAGGTTAAAAATCAGGCAGTTGTAAGCTGGAGGGTTGATAAAATGAGAGTTGATTAACGGAAGAAGTAAGTGATCAGACTCATAGGATAGTAGATCATGACTTTATGATTAAGTCAGTACAATAGTATAATATTGCTCACTGGGCTGCAGAGTTTACTGTGGTAACGGGAGAATCATCTCAACATTTTCTGCCTCTTAGAAGAATTCATGGTCAATAGAATGAAGTGTATTAGAGTAGAATAGTGCTCAGTTGAAGGTCAAAATCTACATTAGGGTTTGATGAGAGGAGATAGCGAAGGATTCGCTAGTGAGCACATATACTTGATTACTATCTGTCAGAGCGATAGTTCAACTCAACGAATGAAATGATAGCAGCTCGGTGTACTGGTAGATGTTTTCACGGTATGGTAAATACTAGTCCTCGGTGTATTCGTAAATGATTCTCGGTAACAGTAAATAAGACACATTGTATTATTAAATGATTCATAATAGTTTAGCAAGTGTTCCACAGTACTAGTAGATTATTCACAGGGTAAAACGTAAAACAGATCCCCAGTCTACCAGCAACCGCTTTGAACTGCTTTACAGCCTACAGCCTACTTTTTCCACCAATTATTTCATCCTCCTTGTTTCAATCCATAATCAGCTCATTACCCAATGTCTACAAAGCTTTTATACACCTACAATTATGCCTGTGATTATTCCCGCAACTGCGACTTCCAACGCACCAAACCCCTATGCCAATCTATCGCTATCCTTTCCAATCTCCTTTCTAATCTCCTTTCTATTAAAAGTACCCATTGCTTACAGATATTTACTGATCATGCCGAGTACTCTCGCTATCAACAAACTCAGTTCCAAACACCTTATCCCAAAACGGAGAAGTCACACCAAACCCGAGCTCGTAGTTCTTATAATGGTGCTCAAGATGGTACCGTTTGATATCTTTCAAGATTCTAGGAAGGTTTACATGATGCAGAGAATAATGGCATACATCGTATATAGTATAGCCACACAATCCACCAGCAAAGATGCCCATAGCAGGTGTATACGGGAACAAAGCGTGCGCCAGCTTATAGAAAGGAGTGCAGAGTACAACAAACAATGTAGGAGGCATTACAAGTCTATATCTATCCATAGGCAGGTAGTGGTGAACCCCATGGAGCAGGAAATGTACTGTAAGAGCTACAGGATGATCTGGGAGGTACTCATCGATATGGAAGAGAAATCTGTGCATCCCGTACTCAATAAGAGTCCATAAAAACAACCCAATACCGAAATATCCTAAGCAAATAATACTAGGGTACGAAGCTGATGCACAACTAAGATACAAAGAGTAAAACGATACTGGGAACCAGATAGACGGCACAACGTACCATGGAGTCTTAGAAAGCGGCTCAAGGAAGTTCCCAAAGATAGGAGCTGAACCTTTGCCGTAGTGTCTTGGTCTATGGACTTCTTTCAAGTAGAATTCTTTACCAAAGTTACCGAAAAGAACTTGCAGAAGCATCGGCCGGTTCAGATCGATAAACTGGTGTTTCTTATAGTCGAGTTGGAAGTCTGTTTGCACTGTCAAGTCATCCAGGCACACCATATCAGTCAATCCATCGTCAAATTCGATATCATCTTTGATATTCACTAAATGGTGAGTGATATCGCCTTCTGCTTCAGTCTGCTCGGCATTCCGGGCCCGGGGAGCCAGCAGATGCTTTTCCTCCTCTTCAGTAGCGATAGCTGCAACCAAATAAGACTCGTCGAGCAGCTCATAAGCAGCTTCGGAATGTTCATGGGACATAGGATCAGACAGAATATCTGTTATGTCTTTGCCAGCGTACTCCAGAATAAGCTGAGCTCCACCAGGATGTTCGTCAAGGAAGGAAGTCACATCGTACACTTTCCTGTTATTCAGCGAGCACCAGCACGACTGCCGCGTGTTGTGTTTGGCCAGTTCGGCCTGTGTGATGAGGCGAATATTGTTGCTCATACTATGACAAGAGCTGTGAGGACAATACGGCTGCTTCAAGCTCAACCTCTGAGAAACCACTGGTATTTCTGCAAGGAATGGAATGTCTATTTGGTTTGGGTAGCAGACGACACCATAATCAGGAGGATATGGAAACTCTTCAGTTGTGAGTTCATTTGCTTATCTGTTTACTAAAAAGATTTCGCGTATCCTGCATTTTTACAATTTTTCGCTCAGCACACCACATTATGCGTGTCTGATGCATGTCTGGCGTATGACATAAGGGGCGCAGCTGCAATGTCCCAAATGGGAAGAATACGAACCTGACATACGAGGTGGGCTGACAAAGTCGGATTGTAAGATAAGCTGGTTGACGGGGTGTTTTGGTGATTTTGTTTATTTCCTGGTTCATTTAGTGGCGTGATAAGAGATGGCGGGGTTCTAAGTAGTATTGGAATGGCTGAAAAAGAGCAGTAGTAGTGTATAACTGCAGAATCAACTAGGAAACGGTATACGAGTTTCATGCTGTGAGTCTGACAATGTCCGGCGGGTCATACGGCATGTCGCGTGTCACGTCGGTTGTGTCGCGCCGACAGCTCCGACGATGCATGGTGAGACCCGAAGTGGAGCAGCGAGCGAGCCGATGAGCCGAGGAGCCGTCTTACCGGTTGAACAGGTGAGCAGCCGATGGGAATGTGATCAGCAAAGGGGATATAATAAACTGCTCGAATGAGTATATATATTACCGGCTACATTAGTACATTTACCATTTTCTGAGTCTCAAATCTCCTGTAGTATCCCCTGAGCTCGTAGCGTCAGGTAATTTCAGCTATAGACTATCGTTAATCAAAATTTCAACTCTTTTAACGACTCTCGACAACTCTTTGTTGATTTCCATGAACTTCAGTGCAACCAAATGCATAGCACACACACACATACTTAGTCTTCTCTCCAGCCTCCCATCTGTCATTTCCCTTAATCCCTTCACAACCCGTCTTTTCCTTCCTCTCCACGCCGCTTCCACCCTTCTTCCCTGTCAAATCCCATCGATACGCCGCTAGCAGCGCCCTATTCTATATTCTACCCGTTTTTTACCCCGTCTTTCTATCCCTTCTTACTCCTCCCTCCGCCTCTGCCCCGTCGTTTTTTAACAATTCAGCCACTTTCTAACATTTCCTAATTCGTCATTTCAGCCACATTTACCTAAAACAGCAGTTCCGGTCCCATATCCCACCCCACTTTCCCCCATCGGGCTAGCGCGATTCCTACTCAAAATTCATCAGCGCGGCAACGCAGAGAAACCGGAAAGTCCACAGCGTCGGCTCCGAGGGAGAAGTCATATTTTACGCATCGGAATTCGTCTTTTGAGCAACAATTACAAACGGGAACAGAGCCGGCCGAGTCACGGGACTGAGCTTCAAATATTGGTACAGACAAAATTGGTTTTACCCGGATTTACCTGGATTTTCACTCATCTGACTCTGTCATTTGTTAACTATACCACCTGTTGGGTTCCCAAACTGAATCCTCGGCATTTTCTGAAGAATTTCTTAGTATATTCGGCGTAATTCCGCTTCCAATCGGCTTACTGCGCCTCCAGTAGCCACAGTTATCCCAAAATAGGGAAGAAACGCCTCTTAACCTCGTTGAACTGCCAGTCTATGCCCTGAACCCTACTATATCCGCGTCTACAATGAACGCTTCGGGCCATCCCGCCCCACAGGGCTCCGCCAACCCTCAGTCAGAGAATTTCGCCGAGGTTTCGGGCCGCCCACGTGACAGCGGCACCAGCACAGTCACAGCAAAGGCTGCGGTAGTCGCCCAGGAACTCACAGCTCTTAAATCTCTGAAAAGACTATCTCTCGGAGCTTCCACGACTAACGACCCGGATTTAGCCTTTGAAATATCTTCTTCTTTACCGAAATCTGAACCACAAAATCGTAATTCAACCGAAGATGCCGCCCCGGAACTTCCCGGCGATGATGTAATCGTAGACGCTTCACAGTTACTATGGGTACCTGCTTCTGTACACCCTGAGCTTGCCCCGAAAGAGTGGAAGTCTTTTGTGGAAGAGAAATTATCCGAGATTCGTCGGGCGAGCCGCGGATCCGCCCCGGAACCTTCTGCGACACAGAAACTGCAGCGGCGGAAATCTCGGCTGTCGCATCAGCTGACATCGGATGAAATCCAGTCCGGCGGGGCTGCTAGCGGGGTTTCTAGCGGGGTTTCTAGCGGGGTTTCTAGCGGGGTTTCTAGCGGGGCTGCTGATGCGCCTCGCAGCGGGTCGGCAACCGGGCCAGCCACCGGAATGGCCGGCGGATATGCCGAACCCCCCGATTCAGCCCCCGGAGCCGACAGTCACATGTCGCTGTCTTTACTGTCCATGAAAATGCAGGAACTGTCCGATACGGAGTCCCTCGCGTCAGACCCTGTAGTTTTGGCCCGGACACTGTCACAATTGAGTGTCCGGAACGACGCGGCACTGCTAGTTCGGTCGCCAAGTGTGACGCGGGCGCCGTCCCGAAGCCGAAGCCGAAGCTCAGGCCGAGGCGGAGTTCAAGGCGGAGTTTCAGGCAGTTCCGAGCCGAGCAGACACTCGGAATCCGGGGCGGAGAGTTCCGGGAGCCGAGATACCCCGATTGTGCTTGATGAAGAAGAGAAAAGTGGTACAGACGCGTCTCGAGAAGATGGGAAACTGGCAGATCCGATTTTCAACCCCCAGCGGAAAGAACTACGACGGAACAGATTTGGAGTTCACAGACGCGGAACTGGTAAAATGGTGGCTGAAAATGAGGCTGAAATTACCTATTCAAGATCTACGGGACCTATTGAGCCACAAATAGTTACACAAACCACAGATTACCCCCTCCATAGTACCGGGAATGCCGAAATCAGAGCGGAATCTCCAACTTTACCCCCCACAGACCGCACAGAGCGCACAGAGCGGCACCGGCGGCCCACCACAACCCCGCACCAGCCCCGCCCACACAGCGCCGCTTCGGGTAACTCCTACCACAGCACAATCCAGCTGGCAGCTCCGTCTATGCTGGACGGATCCATGTCTTCGCTGTCTTCCATCCCGATGCTGGACAGGGGGTTCGACAGCTTAGTCCCTGTGATTGATCCGGCAGCGGAAGCAGGTAGCCGGAAGGGGAAAGCGGGGAGCGGGGCTGGCGGAAGCAGCGGGAGCGGAAACGGCAGCGGAAGCGGCAGCGGCAGCGGAGGCGGAGGCGCAGTGAGTGCCTTGAAAAAGAAGAAATGGGGCAAACGGATCTTCGGAACAGATCGGAAGTCGGAATCGGAAGCCGGACCGGTTTCTGTGCACGCAGATCTTGATATGTTTGACCGGGAAGTACTGGAAAGCAAGCCGGAACGCCACAAAGCAGGGAAATCACCAGTAAGTTCTGGATATTCTGCGGGGAAACCCGCTCAGCCCGCGCTGCGCCACAGTCGGAACCGTCATGAAGCGGATTCTCCCCCAGGGTCTCCAGTTCGGCTAACGGGGATTCCGAAATCCGCGTCTTCTGGTTCACTAGGCAGCGCAAAGAGTGACAAAAGCGAAAAAAGCGAGAATTCGGGTAGCAAAGAGAAAGACGGGTTGTTTGCACGGTTTTCAATGCGGAAGAAGAAGAAGAACAAACAGAAAGACGAGGCAGGTGCGCCAATGCCCGAATTGCCGAGCGTTTCTATGGAATTGGCCAAGGCAGCTAAATCGAGTCCCAGCGCGGCGTTGGCAGCGTTAGAAGCATCGTCTGGGCCATCCGGTGTTCCGTCGGTTGTGGAGACGGCGGATATGCCGAAGAGTGGCGCGCCGCCGCAGAGAATTCGGGGTCCAAGCCAGCGATTGCGGGGCCAGCCGCTACGAGCACAAACTGCGACAGAACCGGAAGTCGGGAGCGGGGTAGAAACCGCGGGGTACCGAGTCTCGGCTTCAGCCCCGGCTTCGGCTTCGGTTTCGGCTTCGATATCTGCGGGGGAGTACTGGACAGGGGCGCAGGAAGGAGTGCGAGAGAAGTTTTCGGGAGACGAGGAAACAGGAGAAGAATTCTACGATGCTGTGAGTGATACCGAGATACCAGAAAGTAGGGTAGAAGTAGTTGAATCGGTTTTTGCGAATGAAGCAGATAAACGAGCACAGTCAAAGCCGTACGATGTGCCGAGGCTGCCGTTGGATACGCTGCCGCCTGAGTCGCTTATCGGATTCCCCTTGCCTCCTATGACGAGATCTGTACAGATAATGTATTATCACCGGTTCCCTGTACACGTTGAGCGAGCGATATACCGACTATCTCATCTCAAGTTGGCGAATCCGAAAAGGTCCCTGCAGGAACAAGTTCTACTGAGTAATTTCATGTATGCGTACTTGAATTTAGTTAACTATTCACTGTATGAAGAGCAGGTGCTCAAGGAGGAAGCCAAGGAGAGGATAATGGAAGAAGTGAACATCGCGGAACAGAAGATTGCAAACCAAAGAATAGAAATGCAGATGTATAGTACCGGTGCTGTGGTATAGAAACAGTATTCCCACAACAATGAATATGAAATATTAATATAAATAATAGTAAGAAAAGCCGTTTAAATGATAAGCTTCCGAGGCCGATAAGATGGCAGCTTCGCGTCTCCGTTCAAAGTGAAATCGACCGTTGAAAATTACGATTACGTGATGCAAAATGGCTTTAAATGTACGCATATATACTAATACTTAGGTACGACAGGAGTGCGAACTAGTTTGGAAATCAGTTCGGAAACACTCTGCCCCCAGATGTGCATTTGTTTACCTGATCTGACTGCGGTGAAAAGAATCTTCGAGTGGCTGACCAAACCGGCCGTTTCGCTGCCGAAGTTGCCGAACCGGCCGATGATTCTCATTTGATGAAGCTATTGTACGTAGAAGAAGAAAGAAAATTGAGCGAAACTATATTAAAGTTGGCATAGGTGACGAGAGCCAGTTGTGTACGGACCAAATGGGGAAAGTGTGGCGCAGCGGAGCATAAACAAGCAATTGCAAATTTCGGGTTGCAGAACGGCCGGGGTGGAGGAAGATAGATGAGGAGGCAGTCGGGGGGAAAAAAGGAGCGAACGAGTCAGGAGATGTCAGATAATTGAGACAAATTGGAAAGTGTTTTATTAGCTGTTGGACTAGCGCGAATTTCTCTTGGCAGATTAGCTTGATAAGGTTTCGCAGCCTCGTAACTGTACCTGAAAAGCTTTAGCTTTTTAGTATAGTAAGTGTGGTTCTAATAGTCCGTGGTTTTCTATACAACTCAATTGATATTTCAACTATTTCAATTCATGCTTTTTAATGCATGAGCCAAATCTATAGACGTTCCATGGTTACAGGGGTGTGGAAAGTCGGCTAGGAGTAGAGCTATAAGTGAAATAGAAGAGCATAGAGGTTATAGCATAAAGGATAAAACGGAATCGGGGAAAACGTGGACAAAAGTGGAGACCATGATGTATAGATCAACTGCTTTAAACTGCTATCTGAGTCAATCTCCTAGTTCTCCAGATACTTCTAAAACCTACCCGACTTCCGACTTCCGACTTCCGAGCACTAGCTTCCTGGATGTCTCTCTATAAGCAGCTGAAGCCACCAAGAAGCGACAAAATCAGACGATCTCTGTGCAAAGTTCTCCTATTAGTAAATCAAGCTTATCTCATACTTGGTAGTCCAGTATAAGCTTACACCGAGAATGCAGCACATAATAGAATTTTTTTTTCCGTTCTATGTTCTATGTCTCATTGTCTCAACCAGTGCTTATCGTCTGCCGCAGCCACCCGCAGCGCCACAACACTTCTACAGCGTTTTCTGCCCAAAAATAGCAATTAACATTTCCACCAGCTAGAATCTCGGCATATTTTCCCACTAATTATCACTAATCTCCGCCGATAACTCCTTCACTTCCAGTTAATTGCTTCAAATCGCTGCAATTGCTTCAATATCACCTTCAAATAATGAGTTCCCTGAATTCTTTCTTACGTACATGCCACATAAGGTTTATGCATCTTGGGAAATTAGCGCTGCATTCTAATTGGCGAGCACCTAATCCGGAATTAGCTTAACCGGTGAGGCTGAAACCACTCGCAGCTTGGAGGCTCAAATGGAATACGTTGGAATCTGTCATTCATTCCAGGCGGCGTTTTCGGAGTCAAAGATTCTTCAGCCTTTCCGAAGGGTCCGACGGTTTAGTGAAACTCGAATGACACTCAAAATTCGTACCGAGAGAGATAATTGGACGAAAATTGACTCACCGGAGACACCCTGGAGCAGTGAGTACATACATCACCCTGGTACCCGTATCAACCAGTGTCTTCCGGTCTCAACTCACTCTCAGCCCCGCTGACTTCCCCTGCTGACTCACTAATACCCGCATTAGTTATCTCCGGTACCTTTCCTTTGGGTTCTCCTCTCCCACTTTACTCTCCACATTCCGCAAATGACCTGATATTCCCAGGAACGCACCATAACTGTCTTTCCTATTCCATCAAGCACGCCATACTGCATCCAGGCACATATATTCCATTCTCCACACCTTCTAATTGCTCGCATTACATCACAGCCCATCACCCTGAGTACCCTGAAAGATCCTTGTTTGCTCATCGCACACTGAGTCTCACTCCCCTGCTGGTGGCGCAACAGCCAAATTAGGCTACCGTACACTCTCCAACTCTGTTTCACCATCAGTCAGCCACCTGCATTGAGCATAAAGCGATTCGCCTAATTGGGACGACCGTTCAATGAGCTGAATAAACCGATATAAGCCGAGTGGTATTTATAAGCCGATAAATCTCCTTAAACTGAAGGAGAAACGGTATTCTCAGTTTATTAGCTTGTTTTTCAGACTTAGTGGTTTGCTATAGACTTATCCGCGGGAGTTGGTTTGCTTTATTTGCTTATTTCAGTGGTTTTACTGGCTACTTGTGCTGAGTCCCCTGTGACTGGCGAATTGTTTTCATTGCCATAGCGGTGAATTGAAAAATTCTTTCCTGTGCCAGCTTTCCTCTCGCTCGCTGATTACTAATTCTTTCTATCGTCCGAGCTTTCCCTGTTTTTGAGCCGATTGGCCCGCTTATGCCCCGCTTGCCCCACTCTGTGCTTTTCCGAGTCCGATGAAACTCACTCCCTGTATTGCTGTGGCTGCTGCCGCTGCCGCTGTGGCTCATGCGGCCCCAGCAGCTCCAGAATCGGCTAATCTGGACAGTTCAGCCTCGCTGAGCCACCAGCTGAGCCCCCGGTCCACCCCGCTGCTCCCGAGAATGAATATGGATAACCACGGATATATGCCTGAGGATCACCACAATCACGGTCTGCCCATCCTTGAACACGACGATCTCACACCTGAAGAAAGAGAATACTGGGAAGAATACAATGCTACTTCTTTCCTTACAGCTGATGCTCCGAGGAAGCCGTTTCTGTACGCTCATATGGCTACTGTTTCTGCCGCATTTCTCGGGATTTACCCCGTCAGTCTCATGTTTTCCACGGCAAACTCTCCGTGGTATTTACTGGTCCTCACTGCTCATGTGGCTACTGTGTACGTGGCGCTGGCCTGTCTAGCCATTTACGGAGCCACTGCGCCACATTTGTATCCCAATAACGCGTACGCCAAGATGTCGTGGATTGTGGCTGTCGCAACAGCATTGCATTACGCTGCAGCACTCGTGAAAACTCTGGCTGCAATGGCTTTGCACACTCCGCTCGGACCCGCTTTTGAGCCGCTGGTGGCTGACGAGGCCGAGGCGGAAGCCGGGATCCCGTTAGAGCAATATGACGCGGAAAGAGGGTCACAATCGCCTTCTACGCTCTACGATACGCCAGGAACGCCGGATTCCGTCGGCAGATCTTCGGCAGACTCTCGGGAAACGACAGTCGGGTCGCTGGATAGCCTGACGGCCGAGATGGACGGGAAAGCCGCGGCTCAGGCGGCTGCTCGGGCTGCTGTTCAGAGATCTGTACGACCTGCTGCGCCACAAGTGCCTAAAGTGCTTGCTCCTTTAGTAGCACGGGCCGTGGCTAATGAACGGATTGGGAAAATTGTGGCTGCAACTGAGAAGGCGTCTTGCGTTCTGTATGCTCTTTTAAACCGACCAATGCTTGTATTTGCTTCTATATACCTTTGCACAGGACTTGCAGTCGTAAACTGCATGGGAATCAGCAATGATATCTACAATTTGCTGGCCCATTTCATCAAAGGTGGCGTTTTCGTGTGGCTCGGCGTGGTTACGCTGGGAAGATACATGGGATGCTGGCAGGATGTCGGGTTTGCATGGAATCGCGCCGCGGAAGAGCCGAGAATGAGGAGCCGCAAAGCCGGCGGTCTGGCTGGTGTGGCGCAGCGAGCTGCCGATGCTATTTTGCCCGAGGGACTGTTAACTATGGAGTTTATCGAGTCTTTTATGGTGTTTTTCTACGGGATTACTAATGTATTTATGGAGCATCTGGGCAACCAAGACGGGAAATGGAGTGCTAAAGATTTACAACACGCTTCTATCGCGTTTATGTTTATCGGTGGAGGATTGTGCGGGCTTATTAGCGAGTACAAACTATCTAGCTGGAGGCGCAATACTTTTTACCGTCTTGGAGGCTTGGGAGACTGTGGCGCAGTTTACCGTGGCGTAACACCTGGGTTTTCCCCGAATCCGTTCCCTGCTATGATTGTATTTTGGGCCGGAGTGCTGATGTCGCAACACCAGCAGGCTTTACCGCTTTCTACCTTGATTCACGAGCAATGGGGTTATACACTGTGTGCTGGAGCTTTCTTCAGACTCGGAACGTATGTTTTAATGTATTTGAAACCTCCGGCTGAGGACGGACTGCCCTGCCGACCTTTCACGGAGTTGCTGACGTCGTTCACGTTATTATTGGGAGGATCTGTGTTTATGGAGTCGAATTCTGAGACGGTGTTTGCTATGATTTACCGTGGATTGAATGCCATGTTCACGTTGAACGTTTCTGTAGGTATAGTTGCTCTGGCAATGGGATGGATTATGGTTGTTATCAGCATTAAAGATCGGCTCATGACTCAAGTTTGAGCTGACGATTGATGAACGAAATTATGGTGATTTATTTTATGTTTATAGTGATTGCTCTGCATCTGCATATCGTTTGAGTATTCTCAGACGTGACTTTGCTTGTCGTTTTTTCAGTATCTCCTAGTCAAGTCAGCACTAGAGGTTTCTCTGGTTTGCGGGTAATTTGATGATTAATAGTGATAATTAGGAATAATATAGTAGTGGTAATATAATGTGGCTTACTGCATTACTAGAGATAAGTAGGAAAGGGATCAATTGGCGGCGTTATCCGTGATCGAAGATGCGATAAATGTCGATCTTCGGCTCCTCGGGGGCTCGGCTTCGGGTATATTGGATTATGTGATCGGGAAAACCGAGGAACGGGTCAACGTATTGTAAGAACGTCGGCCGGCTTAAAGAGCTATGAAACTTCTAGCTCGCAGCAAGCCAAATAGTATTCAAGACTACAGGAAATGAGTATTACAGCTTACTACTACCTCCGATTATGTACATTTGAAGCAACGTACTGTTCAGCCAATTGTCCAGTATCAGGGGCAGTGCTACTCCGCATATGGAACTGAGTCAGATGTCTGACAGACTAGAGGTCACCGTTGCGGTCAAACTAACTGTCGGTACCCAATTCTAGCAACTATTCCAATATTCTTGCATTATTTACGATCTTAAACCCATTTGGTTGCTGACTATCAAGCAAATCTGAAAAGATGGTTGTTTCCTAAAACATGAAATTGTTAAGTGCTATATCTATTAGAGTATTTTAACAACCTTGTAAGGGTTCTGGTCCTTTGAGGGGAGCCAGAATCTTACGGGTGGAAGATCTAGGTATAAACTGGGATGTATTCATCAGGGAGGAACACACAGGAACGCTCCCTCTATCTAAATAGCTCA